>JNEM01015555.1:0-15564 GCA_000697335.1 Conidiobolus incongruus B7586
AAATTTAAATATATTTATATTATATATTTTTTAGTTGATATAAATAATATCTCTATGAAAATACCTATTCATATTAAATATCAAAATTAATAATTTCCTTAAAATATAAATTATTAATATAGCCTAAAATAAAAAGAATATCATATAATTTCAATTATAAAAACTTTAATATAAATTCATTATAATTCATGACTTATATTACATTTGGTAATTTTTCATTAATAAGCATTTAATAATATTATTGCAAATATAACTTTATAAATTTTAAAATTTTATTTAAAAAGGTTATTTTTAATTATCATTTAAAACTTGAATAAAATATTCTACTACATACTATACAATATAATTATTCAATGTTACTCTTAATCTAATATTCAAAATTAATAAAGTTTTAGTTTTGGTAATAAATAATATAGATTTAAAAACCAAAATTTTTAAATATATTATATAGTTATATTATTTAAAATAAAATTTTTTAATAATCTTTTAATAACCTGAATAAAAAAATCAAAATAAATAATTATCTTAAATTGATATTAATCTATATATTTAGTATAAGTTTTAAAATATTTTGGAAAGTTTGAAATTAAAATTTTTTATAATATAAAAAATATAAATAATAGCTATAAATTATTTTTAATAGAATTAAGCTTAAAAGTAATTTATGATTTTAAATAAATATATAATCTTTCTGAAAAGTCAAAATATATAATTTAATATTATTTTAAAATTATAATGATTATTTTATTTCAAAGTAAAAAAATAAGCTTATATATTTTAATTATTATATTTATTTAATATAAATTAAAGTTTAGGTTAAATATATTTTACTCAATAAATTAATATTTATATTTAATAAGATTAAAATATTAGTTATTAAATATTTTATAAAATAAATTACAATTTTATTTAACTTAAAAGTTAAGATTGATAATATTTTGGTATATCATAATAATTATATTTAAGAATTATACCAGTAAATGAATAAATTAAATTTCAAAATACTTTTAAATTTCTTTAATATATATTGGATCTTAGTATTAATTTTTTTCTCTTTTAAATAATAATTAATTTTTAATTATGGCTTAATAAATCTTCAGGTTGGTATTAAAGATTTTATAATATTTTATCGTTTAGTTTATGCAAATTTAATCATCTTTATTTAATTTAATACCTATAATCAGTTTATATCACTGAACTAATTATTTTATGGATTCTAGTAATTTTTATCAATAAATTCATTTTTTTACATTTAGTTTTGGAGGACGAACAATATTTCAAGGATTGAAATTTGGCCTTATTAAAAATTTTAATTATAAAAAATCCATTATATTCAGAATATTGATATATTTATCAAAAATTAATATATTAATAAAGCTGTAGAATCTTTAATTTATAATCATTTTTTTAGTTTTTATCAAGAAAATATTTGATTCAGAAATTTATATTAGTTTAGTTAGTATATAATATTTTAGTAATTATTTCAAACATACATATATATATATATATATTAATTAAAGTTTTAGAGTTTATTAATTAACTTAATCAATTCATGTAATTATTATTTTATGGGATAAATTATATTTCAAATATATCTTATAAATTCCAAATTATAAAAAATTATTAACTTTAGAATTTTAATTTATCATATTTAATATAAATATTGTAAATTTTTTGCTTTATTAAAAAAACTACTATTGTCAATTGCCTACTTTGACAAATATATATCCATTTCTTCACTTAGTCCCATCGCTTGGTTCAGATGAATGAAAGTTTTAGTTAATAATATATTGATAAAATTTGTTTAACAAATTTGGTTCTTTGGTTTTTTAGCTCGAGTTCAAGATGTTTTTGACCAAATTTGCCATGTCTCACATGTTTGGTAATATAATTATCAACAGAATCTATCTGAAAGGATGTGATAAAATTTCAAGTTTTTATTGAATTGATTTTTTTAATCTCCATTATAAATTTTTTACAAATTGCTCAATTGATTATCAGTTTGAATTTAAGCTGATATACTTTGGCGACTTAAGGAAGCGGCATAATATCTTAACTTTACATAACAGTTGTTTTTTCAAATTCAAGTATTTCAATCTGTGATCAGTTAGTGTACTTTACCTTAATAAAATTTTTTAATCTATGTAATATGAAATGACTGATAACATCCATCACCAATTAACATTGAAGTTTTGAGAAATTTTAAGCAGAATGAAGTTTGATAGATATTAACTCTAACCCATTTGATCTCTAAGTTATTATGCTACTATTCCACCAAATGTTTATATATTAAGTTAAAATATTGATTTCATAATGATAAATACATTATTAAATAATGGGAATTAGATATGTATATTCCAAGTTTAGTAGCAATATTTTCTGTGTGAAAAAATCAATTTTTATCATTATTCATAAATTGAAATATACTGAATTATATATAATTATTCAATATTTTGATATAACCTTTATCTAAATTATCATATTTGTTTTATTATTTATAAGGATTCCGTCTTAGTTAATATCATCAAAATAGCTTATAGTAATATATATTAAGATGGGCATATAAGAGTGAAAATTAAAAAAATCAGATTTTTATTGCTTTATAGACTATAAATTAATACTACATTAAATTTTTCAATATAATATGCATTATAGATTGAAAGAGGATGAATTTAAAAGTTTAATAATTTCTATATGTATATAATCCTATATTTTCTCTTGTTCTGGAACCAATTTTGAATAGTACTCTGGCACAGGCTGAGCATCTTGGCTAATTTCTTTTCTGTCTGCTAGCAGGGTAGCGATTAAACAAATAGTATTCAATTATGATAATCGTTTCATTTTAACACAAAATCTTTTGCTCACATTAAATATCAATTTTGTATGATGTTCACTTGAATTAGGACTACTGACTTAAACGTGGTATAAGTTTTTATTGTTTTAATGATAGGTGTAGTAACGTTGGATTGAAGTGCTTGATCTGGAATAATTGGAATTGATGGAGGAATGAAGACACTGACAAGACAATTAGTGCAACAGCTTTTGGCATTCGTAAAGATCAAGGATGTGTAACTGTCTGGTACTTGGTAGACCCCTGTCATCCGACTTCCTTCGTGGGAAAAAGGGGGCTAATTTGTAACCTGGATTGTTATAACTAAAAATACTTAAGTTCCACGTAGATTGACCATAAGGAAATTCAATGTATGTGTAAAAACCAATATGTTCAACATTTGAATAGCAGGCTAGGTCTTTTTATATACTTCTTGTTAAATACAAAATAGACAAATAAATGAACTTTTGTAGCAATTGAATAAATTGACCCAATATGATCTTTTGTATTAAATAATGACTCTAATTTACATTGATCATTTATAGTGTAATCGCATTATTTATTGAACAACAAATATGATATAGCTATTAATACATAAATTCAATTTAGTTAATAATCACATCTAATTAAAGATAAAAATAATTTCATATGTATTAACAATGGTAATATTTTACTTAATTTTTTTGAATTTTTTACTTAATAATTTAAAAATATATGAACCAAAAAATTAATCTAATATAAAATAAATAATATGGTTTTATTAACTATTTGTTTTTCTTTATTGCCAATATCTATATAATTAATTTATCTTATAATGTAAATTAAGCACTATATTTGATATTTCTATCATTTTATATAATCTAAATATAATATTTTCAATTTATTAGTACAAAAAATTTAAAATTGTATTAAAAAATAGTCTTATCAAAAAAATATTATATACCTTTTGAGTTTATATTGTTATCTTATTCTTCTATACTACCAAAACTTATATTCCAAATTTTTATTATAATATCTGAGGGTCACACAATAAAAATTTATTTTAAATCGAGATATTTTGAACCTAAAGGAAATATTAGCCAGTTACTATATCAATTACTTTTATTATATTTTAAATAATATATTGTCAATGGATTTATTTTATTTTTTAATATACAAGTTTATGATTTGACAATATTAATATTTTTTTAAATTGCGGAGTTCAAAAAATTAACAATTAAATATCGGTTTATATCTGTAAAAAGTTTGAATTATAATAATATATATACTCAGTTAAATGAAGAAAAACTATAATAATAAATAAATTTTGAAAATTTCATACATGATAAGCAAGTTCTATTAGCATATCTTGGTTGGTATTTTATAATTCAAACAATATGTGCAAAAGATGGTTGAATCATATTATTTTTAACTAGATAGATATTTCATCAAACAAAATCATATTGCTCAAAAAAAAGAAAATAAATAATTCAAAAATAATTCCAAAATTGATTTTAAAAAAATTAAAATTTATTCATCACTTAAATATATTCTATTATTACTGGAATCATAAAATAACAATTGTTGAATAATTATAATATAATTCTAGTTATATAATGTTTAAAATTGAACAAAATGATAAACCATTGCATGATCACCTTTTTTGGTATAATTAAAATTTAATCTAGTCTTATTAAAATAATAAATTCCAAGTTTGAATATTGATTAGATTTTGGTTATTTGATAACTTCATATTATGATTGGATTTAAAAGTTTGTCGATCATTTATAATAAAGTAAGATTTAGTTTTTCATAGTTCATATATTATTCCTAATATATATGTTAAATTTATTATCCATTCGGTCGGAATTAATTGTTAAAAATAATAAATTGATTGAATCAGCATATATACACTATACAAAACTAATAGATTACAATATCTCTTAATTCGAAATAAAATATTACTTTTTCACACATTTTCATATTCTCAAAAATGATCAAAAGTATAATCGAAGTCCATGATGTAATCAATCTTGAATAAATTATATTAATCCTTTAGCTTAAATTTACCGGACACCTACCATAATAGGATTAAGATGGCTAAACATTTTTTATTTCATATACTAACTATAATTTTTAAAGTATCATAGTATATTCAATTAAATTTGAATATATTATATTCTAAACTTTAAATTATTCATGAATCAAAATTTAAGAATAAAATATATATTTTATTCATCTCAAGATTAGTATGAATTTATAAATATATGAAATCATATAAATATTTGATTGAATTTAACTAAATTTCTTTAACATCATCTCTATTTGCCTTGTAAATTTTGGCAAAGTAATTTAGATTATAATAATAAGTGAAATCATATTGAAATATTTTAATATAGAAATATATAAATTTGAAATTTAGTGTGACAAAGTAAATATTAAACTTGATCGTTAATGCGTTTTATCGCATTTCAATATTCACTAAAACGGAATAGTAAATTGATTATATTGTTTTATCTTCATAGTTTTTACTATTGAAAAATATAATATTTTTTATAACCATAAATGTATTTATCAACCTAATAGTTTATTTATTAGTAAATGTTAAATTGAAATTAGTGAAATTTGTCAATTTTAACGAATATACAAATAGTGATGATTTCATGTTTTAATATTAAAAATATTAAAAAATAATTAAAGCTGTAAAAACTCTTGTTCAAATATCAAATTAAATAAATTTTTTATCATTTTTAATTTTGATAAATTATTTCAAAAAATCCGCCCATAATAAAATATTTTAGATGAAAATTTCACATATCTTATCAATCATCAATATTGTTAAAAAGAAAATAAAGTGAGTTATCAGTAAATTATCAACTAATAAAATTTTCCAAATTTTCAGACTAAGGAATGAATACATAATAATGATGTCACAGCTATTGCACTTGATTCTTTTAATTTATCTTGAGTGGATTCTGAGAATAAATTTAATCTTTTATTTGTTAGAATAAAAAACGGGTTCAATATTAACCTTTCCGACATTGATATAAGGGAAGTGATAATTTAGTCAGATGATATCATTTTAAATTATAAATCCGACCGAAATAAATTGTATCCACTCTACTTAATTTTTTTTTCAATTCAAAGTATTAAGTAATTGATCTTGGGGCGATTTTTGAAGTTAGATAACAGTCTAATCGTCTATAATATTATATTTAGAATTATTATAATAATTTCAAATTTAATCATTAATTTTTATTTTTACGTTTATTAAAAAAATTCAAATTTGAGACTGACTAATTAAATATACATCATGTAAAGGGTGCTGAGTTAAAAATTATATCTTTTTCATTATATTGTATCTCATCAACTAACTATTTATTAGATTATTTATTTAAGATTTTTCTATTACTCATCTTTCGACCATTTTTCATACTTAATGTATATAAAATATTACTTTGCTACACTAAGCAGACTAAATTTGGTTTTTTAGTTATATTTCTTATTAAAGAGAATTGTTTACAAGATTGTGGAGGTAATAACTGGTAGCTCGGACAATATTAAGGTAAATTCTTAATCTAGATTCAAAATTGATTAATTCAAGTTTTCCACGTTTACAATCTATTGGATCCAAAATTGAATATTTCCTAAATTGGAAATTTGTTTATTTTGATATCAGTATCAACTTCTTGACTAGCTATAGATTTTGTCAATAACTTAAAATTCTACACAAGTAGATAGTCTATAGCTGAAACTCAAACTCTTTAATGCCTTCTAATATATACTTTATATGTTTTTTGAATTATATCAGAATAGAGGTAAAACAAAAAATCAATGTCAGCAAGTTATATTATTTGTCAGCTTATGATAAAATAATAAGAAAAATTATATTGAATATTTTGAAAAAAGTAAGATACTTTAGTGTTATTTTAACAGATTTAATAATTTTATATTTATTATGGTTTTTTTGAGAGAGAAATATATAAAAATAGTTAATTATCAGTATTAAAAATTTTAACTCATATTTTTTGATCAATATCAATGATTTTGATTTTTTTTCTATATCATTATATAAAGAAATGTTTATATAATAGTATAACAGCTGTTATTTTTAAATATCTAAATACAATATAATATTTCATGATACAAAGGATATATTTGGTTGAAGGCTTAGAGACCAAATATAGAAAGAGGTGTTATCCTAAAATAGAAACCACGTGTGAAAATGTGATAATTAAAATGAAAATTCATTTTCTCACGATCTAAATTATTCCGGAAATTATAAACCTTGCAGATACTGATTGAATATTGAGATTATTTAAAAATCATAATTGCAATATATCTTTAAAAATGTATAATTTTTATATTGGGAAAGAAAAGATCATTTAAATTAATTTATTTCTATATTTGTAAAATTAAAATTTTAATATGGAAACTTTAAAAAAAATATTCATATCCTTTCAAAAATAAAATTTTACATTATCAAAATAATTAAATAGTTATTAAATAAGAGTTTGTATTGATTGTTAAATTTAAAAAAACAGTTAGAGTATTAAATACCTATTTTTGGATTAAATAATAACTTTTGAATTCTGAAATATCATCCCTGAGATATATATATTGTTGGGCTCAATATTTATTAAGTAATTAATAATGGTTTCAAAATTAAATAATATGTTTTATAAATAATGATCCTATAATATGACAATAATTCTATATCAGTTTATAAAAACAATATTTTAAGTCAAAATCCACGATTAATCAAAATTATATACATATCATATAAAAAAACAAATTGAATAATAAATTAGGTAAAAAATATACAACTTTAAATTTATTAAACCTATACAACTAAACTCTGTTTAATGAATTCTAAATTTTTTTATTATTAAATTAAAAGTGAATTTCAAATGATGTAATCATATTAAATTTTAACAATTATAAAATAAATGATTAGTGAAATCTGTGCTGTTGGGGAAAATGGACAATTTTCAATTAAATTTTATATTCGGAAGTATGTTGACTAATTTAGGTTAAATGGATAAAAAACCAACTGAAATTTTGATAATAATGATTCATTGAAGAAAATATTCCGACCGACCTTCTCATCTTAAATTGATAAAAGATTATATATTCTAAATAAAATATGAATATGGAAAAAATATTAAATCATTAATTTAATATGCGGCGTTTTTATCTTATATGTCATACTTGATCTGGACCACTCAATGCATGCATCGTAATAGTTATATGAATGATAATTTAAATATTATTCATATTGGATATTTTAATCTTTATTAAAATATAGAGTATAAATTGTATACATTCAATTTAACATATTAGGTAATACTCTTTATATGGTTTTATAAGTAAACTATCTTTGAATTTATAATATAGCTGAAAGTTTATTTACATTTTATATTATAAGATAAATCCATTAAATAAATTAGTATTTTGATTTAGATAATTTGGTCAGAATATTTTTAAACTTAATGAAATGGAAATTTTGTAAAAATAATTTAATTCAATCAACTGAATTGGTATTATTAACTATTCTCATTATAAGCTGAGGTCCCGAATCACGGGTAAGTCAGGGTGTAACCCAATTCCACTAGTAAAAGTTGATCCTTTGTTTTAAAAACCTATATTTTAATATCAGTTTTAATTATTCTCATTACTTAATGCATTCTTCCTATTTGTTCTTGATGGATTTATTGGTTAACGGATAATTTTTTTCGATAGTATAAATAATCATTTGAGATCGAAACATTGATTAATCATTCCATTTTAGTTTTTAATATTGGCCTATAACTTTATTCAAATGAATCTAGCGAATTATTCAAGTCACAAAAAATTTGACATCTTGAAACGTCTTCCTTTGCCTTACTACCACTATCCACAACATATTAATATTCCTACCAATGAATATTTAAGCTGCAAACTGCCACCCATATCCCAACAAAGAGAATGTACTCACGAAAGGCTACCGAGTATTCAGCAGTTACATATCTTGGATATTCATGACTATCAAACTCCGTCTCACCCTCTCACATTCGAGAATCCTTCATCTCCTATTGATTCCGGTTTCTCAGCATCGAGCTCGCCAATCCTTTCTTGCAACTCTGACTATCAATCCAATATTTCACAAAGTACCACACATTTTAATATCCCTCACACTATCGACTATGGTCCAAAGTTGAGATTGCATGTAAGTAAGAGAACGTGTATTAGCCAAGATCAAACATCGATCTTAAACGATTTCTATAAGACCAATCGATACCCAACCCATGGGGAAAAAGTGAAGTTATCCAAAATGCTAAATTTAACAGAGAGAACAATCCAGATTTGGTTTCAAAACAAAAGACAAAACAGAGGTCGTAAATGTAAATTAAATAACTAAAAATTTTATCCTATTTCAATATTTATTCTATAATAAAAATGTATTTGTAAACTGTTAATTATCTATTCAATCTTTATCTGAAAAGCTTATTAGCCAATATTTCAAATGTTATGAGTGTTAATACTATATATATATATATATATTAATCAAATTTTTTAATATTAACATTAAAAAAATTTACAGAAATGTTATAATTTAAAATATAATAATATAATAATATAATAATATATTTAGAATAATGAATGAAATAAAATATAATCTTATAAAATGTTATTATTGATTGAACTTCACTATATATTATATGATTAGATCTGGAAAAAACAAATATTATAAACTTTGAACCAAATGTTTCTTAATTTAATTTTTAATTTGATTATAAAAGACATAAAAATATATTTGGTCTTTTAAACCACGTTAGTAATTGACTACTTCTTGTTTTATAATATTATATAAACTTTTTCATGATTTGATATCTCATTATTACTTTAATATTTTAATATTTATTATATTTTTAAAGATTATTTTATAAAAAATAAACAGTTGTTTTAAATTGGTTATTAATTTTGAATAATTCCTATATTAAATTTAATTAAATAAATTTGCCAAATTCTGTTTGATATTTTGATTTTTACATTAATTAAATTGCTTAAATTAGAAAAAATAAATAATTTAAATATTTCAATATTTTTGCTATAAATTATTATAATATAATTATTATTATTTTTTTAAAATCAAAAAATATATATTATTTAAAAAATGATTATTAATAAATTCATTAAACTATTTTTAATTATAATTTATTTTAATAAAAAATTAATTTATATTGAAATAAATTTGTTAAAATATTATAAATATTGTAAATAAATATTAAACATTATATTAAGATAAACCAATAATATTTTTGAAATTAAATATTAAATAAAAAACTTAATATAAAAAATTTATATTAAGTTAAATAATACTTGAAAGTTATTATAAATATAATTTAATTATATCTATTTTTATCAATTAAAAAGAAAAATTATAAAATTTTTAAAAAAATTAATGATTATGAAAAAAAATATTTTGGTAAGAAAAATTTTTTGTTTAAAGATATTTCAAGCCTAAAAACAGACTCAATAATAGTGGGCAATGCCTTCTACCAGAATCGAACTGGTGACCTTCCGCTTACTAGGCGGACGCTCTGCCAACTGAGCCAAGAAGGCTTATCAATTATGCGACAATTATTATCTAATGGATACCTTCTCTCACTCAAAATCACTACCAAATCACCGATCATCCCAATTAAGCCATACAAATAATCTCAACCAGTTGTGAATAAGGCTCTAAACCCTTGATATCACAATATCTACATGACCACGCTATTCATCCGTGATAACCTATTTATGCAAACACTTTCCACTCAGTCCAAGAAAGGACTTTCTATTCTACTCTGCAAATAAACCTTATTTTCCTACTAAAAAACCTGCTCTCAACATACTCAAGGGGCCACCTATAGCTTCACTTGAGACATATTCTATTATCCGTCTGCATCCATTCCTATTGATATTCTGTGATTTGCCTTCTCAGTATGTCAAATCCTCACACTGGCACTACTACCGCTGATTTAGTCGCCCTCTTTAATGCCCCATTCAACAGTAATCATGGTCAGATAGTCAGGGAACTGATCATCAGCAGTCTACCTCAGTGTGTAGGCACAATGCTTCACAATCTGGCTTACACAATGGCTATGTCAGTATCCTCGATGACGCTCAAAGAGCTAATAACCGTAACAAATTATGTCACAGTTCTCAGTGGCATCACCACTGAAATCATGGTCTACGGGAAGTTGTCACCAATCCATAACCCGCACAACTAGAACTGTGCTGTATACTGGTGGATGAACCACTAATAATCAGAAATATATTAAGGTAAGTAATGTTTATTGTAGATATTGCACGCAATAACAAGCTGAGGCTTAGTTATTGTACTAAAGATGGTATTTATATGATAATACCAGTATTGAGATTGAGTGATATACACATGATATGATTCTATTGGCTGGATGGTAGGAGGAACAGAATCAGATCCGTCACAAATTAATCTATTAACCATCAATAATATCATCGTGAAATGAAAAGTTGTTTTATTATTTTTTTAATAAATTTTGTTTCTTATTTTTGATTTTATTTTCTCATCTTTATCAATATTCATATATATCTATTTATTTTTATAATATCTTTCTAATCATATTTATTTATATACTTTTAAACACCATTATTTTCAATTAAGTTTTTATTCCATTAAAATAATATCAATATGTTTTTAATAATTTTTTTGATATATTTAATAAATTATAAATTTTAACTAATTTGAACTTTTATGAAATATTGATTTTAAAATTATTTACTAGATGAATTTATTGTTAATAATAAATTTAATAATTATTTTAAATATTATAATATTGAACCATTATTAAATTTTTTTATATTGATTTGGGAAAAATAATAAAATTTATCTATAGTTCTACGTGTGATATTTTATAAAGATAATGTACCATTATATCAATGTTATATTAGAATTAGTAATTTGTATTATATAATATATGAAGTTATATCGCATCTTGTTGAAAATATATGCTATCAAGAGAATTTCGTAACCTTTATCAAAATTTAATACAAACGATTGAAAATATGTATATTTTATAATTCAACAGTTGATATAACTATACAAATATATTCACTATTGTTAATTTTTTAATTTGAACTTAAATATAAATTTTTATAAAATATATAATAAATTATTATTATAGTTGAAATTATAAATTTATTTCATATATTATAAAATGTATAAAATTTTCTCAATAGGTATATTAGACTTTAAAAAACAATATTAACTTGATATAAAATAGCCTTAATTAAAATAATATTATAATGTATTGCAATATCAAATAATTATAAAATATATGCAAGAGTTAATATATTTAATTTACAGTATTATTTTAATAAAAATCCTTTAATTTAATAATATTACCTTGAATTTAAAATAATAGGAAATTTTTTAATTTCTGATTTTTCAAACATATTATTAGTTTGAAATAAAATTAATATATATAAAGTTAATAGGAAATTATATATTTTTAATATATATATATATATTAATTTTTTTGATTAAAAAATCAACTTTTTAAAATTAGTTGTTTAATTTAATTATATTTAATATAAATAATAATCATCAAAAGTTTTTTATTTTAGTATTAATAAAACTTAATCATAAACCCTTTAAAATTATTTAAAATTTATAAGCAGCTTTTAATAATAGAAAATTATTTAAATTAATAATTTATTACTAGGTAAATTATTTTAAGATTAAAAAAGAAACTATCTAAAACCTGTTAAAATTTAAAAAATTAACTTTAACTATTATTTTTTTGATTATTAAAAAAGTAAAAAAAAATATATTGAAAAACACCTTTTTATTTTAATTAAAGAATTATCTAAATATTTTAATATTAGTTTCATAAGTATTTTTATATATATTAAAATTTAAATCAAATTAATAAATAAAAATATAAAATAAATACCTTATAATTTAACTAAAACTTAAAAAAAGTTAGAATAGTTGTTATTAAATAAAACTTACTATAATATTATTAGAAGCTTAAAATTTTATAATAAATAATTATAATTGATGAATCTTAAATTTTTATATATTATCTTTTATTAAAACACAAATCAAAATATTAAATTAAGTTGAATTAACCTTTTTTATAAATCCCTTTAGATAAACATTTTATTAATAGATAAATATTAATTATTATAATAAATTATAATGGTATATACTACACTAACCTGCAAAAGTAAGTTATAAAATCAAAAATATATATATTTTAATTAATAACTAAAACAATTGTATATATTAGATTACTTGAAACTATAATATATAATTAAGGTATATTATTTAATAATAGATAAATATATTTAAATATATTTAGTAAACTATTAGCAAAAATATTAACCCTTAATATTTAACCAAGGTGAGTTATAAATTTACAGGTTTTTGAAATAAAAGGATATATTTAATAATATATAACCATATCTTTTTTCTCTCTTTGTTATTATTTTATATAATATTTTACAGATATATTAAATTTTTTTTATTAGTATTATTATACTTAAATCCCTCTCTAAAAAAATCCACTTATGTATTAATCAACTTTATAAAGAAGGTAAATCAACTTATAATATTGTTAGAATTACTAGTGTTAGCTAGTCTATTATAGTTAAAGCTATTAAGAATAACAATAAAAAAACATTTAAACTTAAACTTAAGTGTGTTAAAATTATAGATGAACATAATAAGAAGTATATTTATAGGTTAGTTAATACAAGCAAATGTAGTATTGTTGTAGAAATATAGTAGGAATTGTAAAACTATATAAGAATATTGGTTAACACTAATACTATTATACATACTTTACATTAGCATGGATATTACTTACACCTTAAGAAAAAACACCCTCAATTAAAGAAATCCCATTATAAAGCTAGGTGGGAGTTTAAATATTGCTACTAATGTTAAACTGAAACTAATTAGAGTAAGGTTATTTAGTTTAATGAAACAAAAATATACTTTAGTAAATCTGATAGAAAAGCTAGATACTTTAGAAAAGATACAAAACTACTTTGTAACTATTATGTTAATTTTACCTAAAAGTATAATAGTAGGTTAATTATTATTTGGGGATGTATGTTATCTTTAGGTATAAAGTATCTTTGTAAAGTTAATGGGGGAATTAATACTGAGATATACTAAAGTATTTTAAACAATGAATTGAAAAAAACCATTGAATAATATAGGTTAAACAAATCTGATGTTATTTTCCAGTAAGATAATGCCTCTTGTTATACTACAGCTTTTACTACCAAATAGCTTAAAAATAACAAGATAACAGTTATAAAGTAGCTTCCTCAATTTTTTAACCTTAATCTAATTAAACACTTTTGGGATCAGTTAAAAAAAATTATTAAAGCTTTCCCCCCAGTAAAAAATTTAGATCAACTTTAAAAATATATTCAAGAAGTATAGAATAAGATTAACTTTTCTTAGTGTAAGAAGTTAGTTGATTCTATACCCTACAAACTTAAAGAAGTTAGAAAAGCTAAAGGTAGATACACTAGGTTTTAATTTTTTTTATCACCAAAAACCTACAAATTTATAACTTACCTTAGGTAAAATTTAAAGGTTTATATTTTAGCCAATTAATAGCTAAATATCATTATTTAATGATATATATAACCAATAAATATAATAGATTTTAATTATTTAATTTAAGTTTATTTCATTAAATATTAATCAAGTTATTAGTAAAAATATAGGTGTTTTTGATTTTATGACTCACTTTTATAGGTTAGTGTATTCTTATTTAGTTTTTGAAGGAAAATTAATTAATAATAAACTTTATATTGTTTTTTTAAATAAAAATATTTTTAATTAGTGTTCTTAATATAATTTAAGAAAACTTATTATTTTATATAATAATTATAAAATATAAAAATTTAATACTATAATAAACTTTATATTAAAAAAAACTAGAAAAACTATTACATTTAATATACTTTTTAAATTATAACTTATGTAATTATAATTACTTTAGATAATTAAAAAATTAACTTATAAGAAAAAGATTTTTATAAGAAAATTTAATTAGTTTGTGAAATATTAAATTTTAGTTTTTAATAAAAAAAACTATTTTTTAAATGTTAAATTTCTGTTAAAAATATAATAAAAAGTTATTAATAATAAAAAAAATATTAAATTTATATTATATATTTATTTTTATATATTATATATTAAAATATTTATTTATTTTCAATCACAAAAAATTCCTATTATTAAAAATACAAAGTAATAAAATAATTTTAATTTATATATTAATCATTATATTTATAAAAAACATCAAACAAACTTATAATAAATATATTAATATTAAAATTAAAGGTTATATTAATAAATAAATACACTTATAAATGTATAATATTGATATATTCAAGATATTAAATATTTATTAATTAAAAAAATATTTCAATAATTTAAAGAAATTAAATTTAACTAAAATACTAAATTATTTAAATATATATTATTTAAAATAAATTAAATGGATATATCAAATATACTTTATAATATATTTTTTCAAATATCTAGTGATTAATTAAAAATATGAAAAGAGAAATAAATATTAAAAATATCATATTGGATTTAATCTAGAATATATATAATATTGAAGTATTAAAATTAAATTTGCAATTATATTTAATTAAAATATTTATATTACTTTATAATTTAAATAATGGGAATTTTTTGTGATTGAAAAAAA
>JNEM01015561.1:0-40870 GCA_000697335.1 Conidiobolus incongruus B7586
CTAACCTTAATCTAATTGAACACCTTTGGGATCAGTTAAAAAAAGCTATTAAAGCTTTCCCCCCAGCAAAAAATTTAGATCAACTTTGGGAATATGTTCAAGAAGCATAGAACAAGATTAACCCTTCCCAGTGTAAGAAGTTAGTTGATTCTATGCCCCACAGACTTAAAGAAGTTAGAAAAGCTAAAGGTGGATACACTAGGTTTTAATTTTTTTTTATCACCAAAAACCTGCAAATTTATGACTCACCTTAGGTAAAATTTAAGGGTTTATATTTTAGCCAATTAATAGCTAAATATCCTCATTTAATGATATATATAACTAATAAATATAATAGATTTTAATTATTTAATTTTGGTTTATTTTATTAAATATTAATCAAGTTATTAGTAAAAATATAGGTGTTTTTGATTTTATGACTCACTTTTGCAGGTCAGTGTATTAATATATTAAATATTTGAAATTATTATTTAATTTAAATATAGATAATTTAAATAATAAATTTTTAAAAGTCAATTTTTTAATAAAATAATATTAAATATTTATATATATTATAAAATTATATATTCTCTTATTCATTATATATATAAACTATAAAAATTAATAATATATTTGAAAGGTCATTATTAAAAAATTTATCTATTTTTTTAATATTAATAATTTTTTAATATTAATTTAATTTATATATATCAAAATTTAATAATTTAAAAAATAGTCAAAATAATTCAAAACTATTTTAATTATTATATAAAGATAAAAATTTTAAATATTATTATATAATATATAATAATGATATATAACCAAAAAAATAAATCTGATATTATAATTTGATTTTTTTAAATAAAGATAATAATTTATTTAAAAATTAATTTATATTAAATTTTATAAATCATTCAAAAGTTATAATATATCATATTAATATATTGTAATACAAAAATAAATTAATAAAAGTGTATATTATATTGTTTATAATACTGTTATAATAAAATAAATTTAATATTTTTATTTCAAAAATAATATAAGGTTATATAATAATATCTTCAAATGGTTAAATTTATTTCAGTAAAAATAATTATTATATGAATATCAATTATGAAAATTTAACTAGGAATTATATAGTTTGGATATATAATAAACATTTTGATTATTAATATTGATACTCTTTATTATAAGGAAAATAGATTTTATTTTGGATAAAATAGAAATATAATATAATATTTATCATCAATCCATATTATATATATTTAGTATTATTATTATTCTATAGATTATCAGTAATGATTATAAATCACTCTTGCTCAAGTTTTAAGATAATAATATTCAATAAAATTGTCAATAAATAATATTTTAAATTTTATGTATTAATTTTATTTAATATTTTAATACCAATTTATAATTAATTTCAATTTTTATATTGAAAAATTTAGATTTTAACAACGAAATATGCTAATGGTTAAAAAAATAATCACTTTTAAGAACATCACATTCAATAGTTATTTATCTTTATATTTGAATTCAGTTCAATTTAATAAATATCGATTTTTAAATTTGTAAAAAATTATCATTGTAATTAAAACTGAATTAGTGGAATGAATTAGAAAAAATAATTAATTAAAATTATTAAAGATAAATTTTACTAAACACTGAAAATTTTGCAAAAATTCGATGAATTATAAAACCAAAAGTCTATTCCTTTGACTTGGCCTTAGCTTTAGCTTTAGCCTTATTATTCTTCTTCATCGCCTCCAAGTTGGGGGCGTTGAGCTTGACCTTGGCCAAAATGGTGTTCAACTGCTCGGTTTCGGGAACATTCTTAAGTGCTTCCTTCTCAGAAGGTAAGAGTTCCTTGTGCTGTAGGAATACGTCCATGCATTGCTTGGATGCCTTGCCCTTCTTGAGGCCACCTGGCGTCAATTTGATTTTGTATTTGTACCTGTTGAGCGAGCTGTAGGGTGCAGAGACGGGAATTGCAAAAAGAATATTGTCTTCTTCGGTGGGGTAGGACACTAGGGAGTCGAATATTGACAGATTTTGGATTTCTTCTTCGTCTAATACTACTACGTTTTCTTCTTCCAATAATTGTCGGACTTCTTCATCTTCTTCAAGTTTGGATTGTAAATTATCAGTTTTTGGATTGTTGGATTCACTATTATCAGCTAATTCGCTGCCTTGTTGACTTTGATCGTTTTCAGATTTGAGTTCATCTCTCTCGCGGATCTTGGCGCGACGAGCTTCCATCTCTTCTTTGATACGTCTCTGCTCGGCAAGCTTCTTTGCTTTCTTGCCCTTGGGTTGAGGGCCTTTAGCAGAGCCTAATAGCTCCATACGCATTTCTCTTTCATCATCAGATTGGTCAGCATACTTCTTTTTGATTTTCTTCAATTTTCCCTTCTTGGCTCTTGTGGGTTGGTTCTTTTGTTTAGGCTGGTTGCTAGTGGATGGAAGGTGTTTAGAACTTGAAGATGATTTGGGATTCTTTTTGGCTCTCTGAATATCTTGAGGTTGTGAAGAGCCCAAAAGCTCTTGGATAATCGAGGATTCTTCAACTTCAATAAAATCGAGACCATATTTATCATGCATATTGGACTCTGTATGACCATTTGTTTGATCATTCGTGTTGGATCCATCATCTTCGACTTGATCTAAATCACTATCGTTTTCACCAGATTCATCTCCTTCATTGTCTGAAATATCATCAAATTTAGAGTCATTTGGCTGTTCATCGTTAGTCTCTTTAGCTTTTGGATCTTTTGGCTTGTCTTCAGTCTCGTCAATAATAGGTTTAGCCTCCTCTTCATCCAATCGAAGTGAAGCAAGGCGATTCTGAACATGACGAGCGGTAGAAGCTTCGTCAACCAAAAACAGATAAGCAAAGCCATAAACAAGTTGAGATGGAGGTAAGAAGTTCTTCTTGCCACGAATCATAAAACTACCAGTTGTAAGGTATTCACCTGAAGGAGCAGTTTTGGAAACCTGGTGATCATATACCCACCAAGCACTAGTGACAATTTTGCTTTCCCAAGCTTTACTATAACAAACGGACATAGTGCCAGCCTGGGAGAGGGTACCAGGAGGGACGGGACCACCACCAGGATTTTTGATAATAACTGAAGCAGCACCATGAAGATCAGCATGGACGTACAAATCACCCTTCTTCAAATATCTCTTCACGAGCAACTCATTCTGCTGCATATCCCTACCTGAAATAACGAGATATCTTTCCGAAGAAATAAACCAATTAAACTTTTCAAACCAGAAAGGTTTCCTAATCTTGGTAACACCGGTATTGGGTTTATTCTGCTGCAATTCTTTGAGATCGTGCAAGACTTTCTTTTCAGCGCTCTTAAACGCTTGTTCGGCAACTGCCAAAGTTTTCTCCTTCTTGACTTTAGATTGCTTCTTCATATCGTAGTATCTACGAGCGTTGGCATATGCTGACAAACTTAAATCAATATCAACATTGACGTATTCTGGCTTGTGTTCAGTATCAGATCTAGAAGAGTGGGATTCAAAATCATCATCTTCGTCATCATCATCCATATCGTATTGGGCATAAGAATCGCTAACAAATAAAAATTAGTAACTGAAAAACAATAATAAGATTATTCACTTACGTTAATTGCAAAGTAACCATGTTCAAATGCAGTTTCAAATCCTTAATATAGGAAGCCAAAAAATTCTGCTTGCGCTGCTCATCTTCAATAGTCCTCTGTATATCTTTCCAATCCTGACCTGATGCAACCATACTGCGTACAATCATCAAAATTTGATCGACCTAATATTACAAATTCAATTAATTATTAATTCAAGCATATAAATTACAGAAATAAACTTACAATTTCGAGATTTTCCTCAATCAATTGGGCTTTATACTCATTAGTCTTTTCGGACTGAATCAAACCATCAACACGTCCCATCTGTTCCTTTTTAATTGCTTCTAATTTGTTTTTGGCAGCTTCTTCCTATAAAAATTAATAAATTCATTTTGATTATATTATTTTGAATATTGATTTACTTGAGCTTTAGATCTCATCGTAGCTTTTTGATCTTCAATGACTGAGAAAAAGTAGTCGACAGCTTTGGCAAAGGAGTCATACTCTTTGTAGTGAGAATTTTTGTGCTGGTTGAATAGCATAGGATGGAATTCATTCAAAATTTCGGATTGTGGTTGTTCGCAGTCTTCAGATTTGGCAGCCTTATCATTTAATAGAATGTACCCTTTGGAGGGCTTGGTTCCAAAATCTAATATCAATTGATCTGCTAATGATAACGCTTCTTTTAATTTAGTCAAGTGATCAGAGCCTTCGCTAATATCTAAATCTGAAAAAACCTTCAAAGAAGGATCAAGACCTACTTCGAGTAAGACGTGCTCAGTCAAAGGAGGACTGAACAAATAAATATCGTTGACTACTTTTTTGAGCGTATCCTTTTTATCAGCTTTTGGAGCTGCTTCAATTAATTTGGAAATATCAGCTGCTTCGAAATGTCTCGAAAATGCTGAAATATCATAAGTATCTTTAACACTCATACTGAAGGGATTGGGCTCAACTTTCACATCCTTCTGATCATTCTTCTTGGATTTATCTTTTTTACTTCCTGAAGCTTTCATATCATCTTTCTTGTTATCCTTGCCACCCTTTTTATCATTTTCATTACTCGCAGCTTTAATGGTATTAGGTTTAACCACACGCAAAATAGACAAAATAGTAAATTTGTGATCCGTCAAAATAATATTTCCAGAAGCAAAAAATTCGCAAATAATATGATAAGTTCCAGCACCTCCGTCATCCGTACTAAATACCAAATCAATAATACGATCCACTCCAATCTGACGTACTGCTGTCAATCTTCTAGCTCTCAAATGTTTTCTAATTTTCAAACTGAAAGGACTAGGAGTAATCGATTTTTCTCTACTGAAATCCGTCAAGTGGAACCTGTTACCACTCTCAATAACTAAGTATTCTTTACGGTCAGGCTATTAAACAGAATTAATCATAATAAACAGAGTTAATTTATATAAGAATTACTTTAGAAAATTTTAATAAGAAAGTTTTCCCTCCCAAATCATAGAAATTTTGTAAACGTAATCCTACAATTCTGAATTTCTGGTTATTAATAATGCAATTCAATATATATCTATAAATACCTTGAACTAATATCACAAACAGAAGCTCTAATATCAATTGCAGTAAATCTCTGCTTCATCTTTTATT
This sequence comes from Conidiobolus incongruus B7586, assembly GCA_000697335.1. NCBI lineage: Eukaryota > Fungi > Entomophthoromycota > Entomophthoromycetes > Entomophthorales > Conidiobolaceae > Conidiobolus > Conidiobolus incongruus. The sequence goes on from JNEM01015561.1 coordinate 5,214, forward strand.
ATTGTGTTATTTAATCAATTAAATTATATAAATATTTTTTATGAAAGTAAGCAATTGTTATTTATACTTGATGATTACTAATTCTAATTGAAGAGTTATTCTATGCTTATGATTTCATCATCCTACTTAACTGTGTTTTGAATTTTTCTAAAATCTTTTCATTCATTGGTTCTCTTAAAGTTTTTAAATTTTCACAGGCTGAATTTGTAAATGAGAATTCAGAGTATCCAAAATTGGTATTAGTGAGAATTGGAATACATTTCAAGTAATTTGATTCAAAATTTTTAAAATTTCTAAATTGAAGATTTGGAATGATTGTTAATAGTTTCCTTTTTAACTATAAAATATATCATTTGATATATAATTTTTAGTTGAAAATATCTTAAATATAAAGTATTCAAAAATTGGTTAATCTTTTATATTATTACTGTTAATCCAAAATACAATTATATTATCATTGGAATGATTAGGACTTGTTTTCAATGATATGATTTATTGATTAACATGTATAAAATTTCTTATGAAAATATTAAATATTAAATTCATATTTCTATGATATTCTTTATAAAATGTAACCTATACATATTTGAAATTCATATTTTTCAGCAGTCATTTATCAAAAAATTATCCAAGGGTTAAATTTTAATGTCTATTAAACTTGCGCAATATTGATTTACAAGTATATTTTAATAAAAATAATCACAGTTATTAATACATTAAATAAATTCACTATAAAGGAATCGATTCCAAATATAATGTTTAATATACTTAGGTTAAGAAATTACTATTTAATATCAATTCTTTATATAACTTCAGAATTTATATTGATAACTAATTTTTACCCAGAACTATTTTTAGTTATTTTGGTCATTTTTCAAATTGTTTGTTTTAAACTTTGTAATATCAATCTTAATTAATATTGATAATAAATAAAACTTTAATTTTTTTCAGATTAATATTTGATTAATGAATTATTAGTTTAGAATAAGATCGAATGAATTGCAAATAATTTTCCTATTTAGATAATGCATGCTCGATCTAAAACTTTATAGTGAATTAATCAATATAATGATATTTATTTTTCGCCTTCATACCTATAACATTTTAATAGCCATTTGGTTTCTTTCTCAACTCCAACTTAAATATTATCAATTTATTATATATAATGCATTTAACTATGAATGAAACTATTTTCTCGTTCCAAGGATTATATACATATTCTTAAATACAAATATTCTAAAAAAATATATAAATTTACATCTTATTCAATATATTTACTACCATTCTATATTTATTAAATTTAAAATTGCGCATTAATTGCCTATGAAAAAGTATTTGATTTATTAATAGATTATGATATTTTGCAGGGATTAAACGATGATAAGCCTCAATTCTCATTTAACTCATTCTATTAGAACTTTCGCAAATAATCAACACAAGAAAAAAAATGCCAAGTAAGTAATTTTATAAAAACTTTCAAACAATTTTAAAACCCTCGAATTCTTCACAAATATTAATTACATTCCGTATAAGGTACTGAAAAACACATTGTAAAGAATTTTAGAAAATTTTAAGTTTCAAGTGTTTTCTAACATCTATAATTTGACAATCACAAAGTTTCACAATTTTTCAAGTAAGTTATAAAATAGCTGATGTTGTGTTTATGTAACCTGATTTGATTATTTTTTATTTTTATTTTTTATATTATGATTAGATTTTTTTCTTTGATAATTTTGATGAATTTAATGAATCCTATATTCTCAAAACCCAAGCCTGATTTGCTTGGTTTAATATTGAATGATCCTGAGCCTTCGGAGGAAGATAAGAAAAAGGAGAATGATATGATGTCTAGACCTATTATCATCAATATCTCAGACAAAGCTGAGACCCATCAACATGAGCCATCCATGCCAATGGGACCACCACCACCACCCAAATACTATCCACAGCCATATCAACTTCACTATAACTACCACAAGCCTAAAGAATACCAGGACAATTATGGCTACAATAGACCATATGAAGAAATTCAAAATGAAAACCAAGGCTATTATTAACAACACCTTACCAATACTTGATAATAATCATACCAATTTCTAATGACAAATAGTAATTATTCAGTTAAAAACTTAACTAGAATAAAATTAAAAAAATCCATATTTTACTATTTGATATAGTTCTAAATTGATTCTTTACTAGCACTCAAGCATTATAATTTTTTGAGTTCTTTTTAAGTTAGTGAATATATTCGATCGTATTCAAATCGAGTTAATAGCATTCAAAACTATCCACAATATTCAATAACTCGAATTATATGGAAGAAAATATAGCGTTAGTAAATAATTGGAGTGACATTGGAGTAAAAAATTTGATTAATTTGATACTAGAAAACAAGATTTGTCATTTGTTCCCCAGTATTATTCATTAGTTTTGGGTTATTAACAAGTTTTAAGCATTTCAAATAATTATTTTTATTATTATTATTTTTTCCACATTTTTATAAAAATTTTAAAGTTAAATTGAATATCTGGTAATGATATTAATAGTTTAAGGTTAGGTAAGGGGGAGTATATCTCTATTTTTTACTAATCATACCTCCTTATCATTGTGAGCTTATCCAAATCGAAATAATTAGTGTGTATTTAAACCGAGTACTCAATAATTGATTGGTTAAGAACCTGATTTCAGATTGAGTTTTCCTTTTGGTTGGCTGATTAGCTGAAACTTACACTATAATTTAGAATAATTGGTCAGTGAATTTATAATGTAATAATAGCGTAAACTGACAAATTGACTGAATTCCTGATTTATTTGCTTACCCCATTACTTTCCAAATCAATACTCACAATAAAAGTTAAATTTATCGCTGGGAGATTTGACTCCTTTGAGTGAATGGACAAAATCAGTTTTAGCTCGAAATGAGGTTTAAACTTTGATGAACTTTAAAATGATTAAATACCTGATTGGTTAGTTTTGCAGGGATAATTCATCAGAGATTGATCTGAGCAATTAATCGCTAGCTGATTGGTTAATTCCGCCCAATTTCGAGTGAAATTGGAAATATGACATGTTTGGACAAATTTAAACATTAAGCATATGAAGAAGGTATGAGTAAAGCCTAAATTGGTAAGGATGAGGACCATGAGGGGGAGACGATATTATCCCCAGTCCCCACTCAGAACTTCCCTTGTTAGGTGTTGCGTGCTATTGCACAAATGATGAAAATGACTTGAATCAAAGTCAACGTTGTAAGCATCTATTTTAGGCTAACCACCCTCTACCCCAGGGTTCATTCGCTCCACATACCATTCCGATTGTATTTTATATAAATACAGCAGCGTGCGTAAAGCAAAAGTATCATCAAATTTAGAAATTTATAGACTTTCATTTATATAGAATTACTCTTCTCTTCTTTTTAAAACTATTTTATCATAATGCAATCCATCCAACCTACCATCGATCTTTCTTCTACTCAAACACCCGGACTCACTGCTGATTCCCTCAACCACTTCAACATGAGCACCTCCATCAACCCCTCTATAATGATGCCTATAATTGATGATCAAAAGAGCTCCATATTTGGATCCAGCTCCCCTTCTCAAACTGAAGTTATGTCTCAAAGTCATAACTTTATGAACTATGTTGATTTAAGTTTCGATCCAATGAATGTTCAACATGATTTATTGAAGACAGCACCTCCCATGTTTGTTACTCCCACAGTAGATTTATCAGATATTCCCAATCTTCCACCCTTACCAGAGCAATTCTGCACTGAATTTCACCAATATAACAAACAAACTTACGAACAGCAGACTGGCTCACCTCGCAAAAGAACAAGGGCTCCACAAAATAGTGAAGGTGACGAAAACGGCGAAGATGCTGCTGAAGCACAAGCTAACTCAGCTGAAATTCGCAGACAAATTCACATTCAATCTGAGCAAAAGAGACGCGCTCAAATTAAAGATGGCTTTGAAGAACTCAGAAAGCAATTACCCAATTGCAACAACAAGCAAATTAGCAAAGCCGCTATTTTACACAAAACAGTTGCTCACCTTCACCATTTGAAAGGAACGCAGGTGGTATTGTTGACCGAAATTGAAAGGCTCAGAATGGAAAACGAGCAGCTTAAACGTATTCAAGAATTGTTATATCCCAAGCAAGCTATGAATAACGTTTATGCAATTGGCATCTAACGCTCCCCAACCTCGAATCCATTCCCCACCTTCCACCTAACGTTTTTAACTATAATTAATCTTTCCAAAACCCAGCTCAATTTCGATCTTAACATCCTTCCTTCATTTAAAGTTTTTATTCCATCGATTTCCTTCCATGTATACTTTCCATCCCAAAGTTTTTAAATAATAAATCATATTGGCAATTCATTCTTTTGAAATTCTAGTTTTTTTTGATTTCATATTTTATTTCTGAGTTTGAATTTATGTTAAATTTTAATTTAATTTAGGTCAAATGTTAAATTATCAACTTTTTTAGGTTAAATATTAAATTTAAATTACTAGATTCTAGTATTAATAAATATAATAGTTTAATATTAAGCGTTTTTTTATTCTAACTACTTGCTAATTGTAGAAACTTTATAATGTTCACTAAGCAATAATATCGTATTAAGTTTCAGTTTCTAGAAGAGAGCTTAATTTTTTAATTTAAAATTTGCAATGATTTTCAATATATATGGAGGAGCAAATTAAATCATTTAAAATCTATATAAAAATGATATTCATTTTATATGCCGTTTCGATTTGATGGAAATCATATATTTTTTTCTTTTCGGATCTTGTCCTGAGTCCAATATATTCATTTTGACTGAAAGTTCACCTCACGTTCACACTTTTTTATCCATCTCTTCTCTGAAATTCAATTTGAAATGATGGTTTAAAATTTTTAATATGAGTAACTAATTTTATATATTTAAAAATTATGAATAAGTAAATTATTTAGTTATTACAGTTTCAAAATATTTAATGTTATCAAACACGATTTAATACTTATTTGAATATGATTGGTAGAAAAAAATATATATGATTTTTATTTTTATCAAACAACTTATCTACTATTTGATTATCCAATCAGGTATGTCCAACGCTAATTCGACCAAACAATAATCCCATGAATTTCAATTCATTTTAAAAAATTTAAACAGTATTCAGTTGCGTCACATTATTCATTTTAAGATTTATCCAATCTAAGCATAATAATAATAACAATAATAATAATAATAATTACTCAATAATATATATAACTACTCGTTGATTAGTTAATAACCTTTCATCGTATCAATACATAATTAACTATTAAATCAACGATTTATTTACAATGGGACTTTCTTCCAAACTTTGGAGTTTAGTATATTTAAGCTATTTATCAGCAAAATTAGATTTTCCTCAGTTGATCAATGATAACGTTATCCGTAATATAGACTTAACCAATTCTTACCTCAAAGAAACTATCTCTGTAGTGATTGCTTCTGAGCACAGGGATCCCATTAGTCATTATTACTTTTCTACACCATTAAGTACTAATCACTCTTTAGCTAAAGTTGAAGTCATTGATAAAAAAGATAAAAAAGTTTTAAAGACTACTTTACCAGGAGTTGAAGGGTAATTACATTTGTAATTTTGTTAAATTTTTGATATTGATTTAATATTTTAGAGATAAGCAATATTATGAGGTTGAACTTGCTAGTCCTGTAACCAGCGACGAAAAGCAGGGAATTGCAATTAAGCTTTACTATTTCGACGCTGTCAAGCCTTATCCCGCTACTATTGAACATACTGAATCACAAAAATTTTTATATGAGGGAAATGTTTATTTCGATTCACCATTCGTGTCCAAAAAGCAAAAAACTAGTTTCAAATTACCTTCAGTTACTGTTCATTCTCATACCAAAAATCCTGACCCTGTATTGCTTAACAAAAATATCCTCACTTATGGACCTTATAATGATATCGCTGAGAATCAGAATACTGTTGTCAAAGTTCACTATGATCAACCCAATCCTCACATTTATGCTACCGAAGTACACAGAGATATCGAATTAAATCATTGGACCAAAGATATTTGGGTAGAAGAAAACTACTCAATTACCAACAAAGGACCAAAATTGGTTGGCGAATTCTCAAGAGTTACACATGCTTACAGTAAAATGATAGCAGCCGAGACTGCTACCTATTTAGATCGTTTGGAAATGGACTTACCTTATGACGCCAGTGAAGCTTACTTTAGAGATCAAATCGGAAATGTTTCCACTTCTAATTTTAGAATATCTAAATCCAAATCCAAACCTGTCAACTTTGTAATCGTTCCTAGATATCCTATCTATGGTGGATGGAAATACACTTGGTACCAAGGTTACCATCTCAATTTATTTAACCACGTTGCCAAGACTGGTACATCACAAAACTATACCTTGACCTTCCCATTACTTCAAAACTTTGTTAAACCCGAATTCCCTATTGAAAAATTTAGCTGGAAATTAATCTTACCCGAGAGAGCTGAATTATTGTCTTACGATATTTCAATTCCCAGAGCAGAAATTGAGACAGTTCATCACTATGGGCTATTGGATTCTGTAGGCAGAACTGCATTGCTGATTAAAGTTGACAAAGTTGGAGAATTCTCCCAATCCCAAATTACTGTAACTTATCAATACACTTTCTCATCTATGATCATGAAGCCATTGGTTACTATTTCATTTGTGATTGGATTCATTGGTTTAATTGTTGTTGCTTATAATGGATTTACCCAATTGAAATTAGACGACAAGAAAAAGGTAAATTAATTTTTTTACAATTTTTGTGAACTAATTATATATTTAATTTAATCACCTAGGCTAAGAAAGCTCAATAATAATTCATTTTTCCAATCATATACTAAATTAACCAGTTATAATGAAATAAAAATTGATTTTAATAATTATTCAATTAAATACTATTTTCAGGGTTAAAATCAATTAAACATTTAATGAATGCAGATTTATTTAAACTATAACCATCATTTCAATTACGATTTATTTTTTATTATCATCGATTATTTAAAACGCAATCCAAATTCAAATTAGCATTGGTATCCAAATTCAATTAGCAATGATAGGATGTTTTACTAAATCTCTACTAGAGTTTGAATTTACTCAAGTATAAACCACATCATTTGAGTGTTGAGAGTAATTACATAATTTCAAATGCATTTCAAAGTACATCTTAATTATTTAAGGTTAAATATCAAAACTGAAAATTATACCTTAATGATCCAATCAACCCAACGTAAGTGAGGAGAATTTACTTAGTATAATTAAACAATTCAAATCAGAAATTTAGAATTAAAACAAAAAACAATACTCTTAAATTAAGCATTATTTATCTAGATATTATTTATAATATATTTATTTTTGAAAGACAAAGTTTTAAATCAATTGAGCAACTCTAATTCCAAACAATCACTTGATGTTTTTTATTGAATCCAAATTTGGAAGGTGAGAATAAAGTCTCAATTTATTACTATTCATTTTTAGATATATATTTTGAGCAAGAATCAGCAAGTTATAATAGTGTTCAATTATTCAAAATTATTACAAATTCTTTATTGAATACTAGTAATGCCAATTGATATTGAATTTTAATATTTATTTTTTATATATGATTAGCAAAAATCACGATTATTCGTTCATTTATATAATCGATGAAAGTTTAAAAATATCAATAATCAAGAATTTTTATTTATTTATCAAAAATATTAGTAATTATTAAGAATATGGTCTTTTCACTGAAAGATTATCTGGATTAAATTGTTATTTATTTAATCAGTTTATTGAATCATTAGTAAATAAGTGATTTATTTTGAACAGAAATTTTTCTAATTTTGAATTATTAGATATTTATGATGGTTTAAATTTAAACATAGTGACAGAAATGTAAGATTGAGTTAGGGCAAGTTTAGGTGAATTATTGGATATTTTATTAAATAAAGAAGTTCTAATGAATCAAAATTCCGAATAACAAATCAACCATGTAGAGAATACTGCTTATTTTTCACAGTAATACATTTTTATTTTAAATTCGTACTCTAAAATATAAACAGCAATAAGTATCCATGTAATTGAAGATACTATAATTTATTGATTAAAAACCTTGTCCGAAGTTACCCTACGAAAATATCTCAGAACAGTTAGATAATGTAAACACTAAGATTTTATTTACCATGGATACATAAGATATTATTCAACGATTCTCGAAAAATTACAAGTAATACTTGGCGTCATAGATAAGATTATTGTTTCAAAAAATTTCGAGTTAAATTCTAGTAATTAATAAAATTAGATTATAATTAAACTATTAATAATTCCAAATTAATCTTCCATTTGTGAACAACTTAATTTGGAGTCTCAAAAGGATAAGATTAACTTGTGTTAATCATGAAATCTTCAACATTTGTTGGAGTATAAAAAATTTTATCTTCAAAATAGCAGAAATAATAATCATTGGCAAAATATACTTGAAACTATGAGGAAGATAAATTATATAATATATATATATATATATATATATGTAATTTTATTAAATAAGGATAAAAGGTATTTTAATTAAATTAGATCAAATAAAGTAAGCTTAATACAAAGAGTGAAATCAAAGTTAAGCTAACAGACATCTTATTGGCATTCCCGGTGTAATGTACTTTGCCAGAAAGAACATCAGTATTAACTTTTCCGCTCTTAATGTCATCCTCTGTTGTTCCATTGAAGGTGCCAATACATTCGACTTCGACCCAGTCAACGATCACATAGAAATATCCTTTGGTTTTGGGATCTTCCTCATTCCAGTCAACTTCACCACCAGCCCATTCTCGAGTACCTTCAGCACCGCTGCCACCATTCCAAATACCAAATTCAATTCTTGATGGGGTGGAAGGAAATTGGGATTGACCTTCTTTCATAGAATCTTCCTTGGTATATGATCTTACAACCTTGCCATCAGCCATCCAATTGATATTATTTTCAGTCCAATCAATGGTATATTCAATACTGTTATTGAAGGTATTCCTTTCAATGGTATGTTTCTTTCCTTTAGTGTAATCAATATTGCCTCTGTAAAACACATTAGTTTGACCTTCATTCAAGTTATTTCCAACGAATTCCCAATCAATTTCATCTTTAACATCAGACATGGTAATAAAACTTGAAATAACGCCTTTAGTACGACTAGTGCGCATTTTGGCAGTGATCTTAGCATATTGAGCGTATCTTGTCAAGGATACTTTAGCACCACCATTTTCAGTCATTTCTAACCAAAGAGATCCATCCTTAACTTCGACTTGACCAGTTGTTAAGAAATCAGTATTCAAAAAGTTTCCATCATATCCTTTGAGTTCTTTGACTCTGCTTGGATCGCTAAAATCGTATTTTTTAGATTGACAAACAGGAGGCTTCATACAGCTAGTAGGTTTAAAACTTCCTTCAACATCGCATCCAATACCACAGTACTCAAAAGTAGAACCACAGCTTCCGTAGGGACTACAACAAGGGGCAGACTTGGGACATTTGGAGTCCTTGCCACAGGTTCCTTCAGCAGATGCAAAAGTTGTAAAGAGGCCTAAAGCCAAGGTTGAAATATTGACAATATTCAAGATCATGTTGAAAGAGTGAATAAAGATTAAAGGTTCACAGAACCAAAAGGTTTTAATAACGAAACATGATTTCACAGGGATTAACATCCATTTATAAAGGCAATGGGATATTCGATAAATGGATGGATCATTGCCCTTTTTCAACCTCTCAAAATTTTTTCAAATAAAATCATCTAGTAGTTTAAATTGATCAAATTGACTAAATACATAATCGATTTCACAAGTTTATATGATAAACACGTTACAATTAATACCCACAGTTATTTATTACTGCGGCAGTATATTTCATTTTGCATACAAATAAGTAAAAAGATGCTAATTTTGTGTGTAAAAAATTGGATATCTGAGCTTGGAACATTAAAAACACATTAAATGGGAATGGTTTGGCGTTAAAGTGATTTTAACATCGTTACACCATAATCCTTTTTATTCTCTCAATTAAATCTTTGGTTTATATTGAATTTATATTATAGTTGAATCTTTTTACATTCAAGTATAATTTTTTAAGGTCCAATTTAAAATAAATATTGTATTATTAGTTTTATTTTTTAAGCTAAGTTAATATCAATATCGAATCAAGCATAATGCTATCTGCATAATGAGTAATTTCGACTTGAAACTAAACACAGATGTTAATCAGATAATCATGTGAAAAGAATGATGTCTTTTGATTGGTAGTCTAATAAATTTTCTCAATTGTACAAGTGTACAATACAATAAATGTAAGATAACATGATAAATTCTTAAGTTTGACATTTTGGTTTTTAACAAACAGAGCCAGTTAAAAAATTGTGAGAAAAATTCAGATTACTAGATGAAAAAAGATAAATATAATAAATAATGGTATTTGGAGCCTTTAACTACTTTTACTTAGTATTTATATATATTGGATTCAATTTTTGGTTATTTTGTAATCAATTCTAGAATTAAAATATTGTCATTTCTTTTTTAGAAATAAAAACTTTCAATAATTTAACCCAAGCATATAGTTTTTAAAGCTAGATGTTGAATATTTGTTAATGTTAGTAATGTCGTTGTAAGTGCTTAATAAAGGTTTAATAAATATAAATTGTTTAATTCTTATTATATAATTTTTATAAACAAGGCCATATTCGGATAATCAAAATAATTTTACAAATTATAACCATAAAATATGTTGAATATACCTCTAAATTTTGTTAGATTTTTCAAATACATTAAATTTCAAAATACTAATATAATATTTTATAATTTGATATTTTGAAAATTGGGAATTAGTTATTTTATAATTTAATACGAAGCTAAGAATTGATTAAAGTTTGATTTAATTTCCAATCAATATAGGTACCATTAATCTACATATTTTGTTAAATGAAGTTATAATAGGGTTTGATTTATGTATTTTGGTAAAATGACTGATCAAATTTATTCTATAAATTTCAAGTACATATTTCTTAATTAAAATAATATTATAATCTGATTCTAACAAGTGTATTATCTCACAAGCTAAAGTAAATACCATACTTTGCATAAAGCTAGCATTTTTTTATTATTTTATTATAAGATTTTCATCCAATATAATTGACTAAATTGTAATCTATTTGGAAATTTGCTAGTTCACAATATTGAAATAGAGACAATTCATAACCTTGAACATACTGCTGCAAATGCTTCAGGTTTAATGATTATTTTAAGGATAGCATTGAATTAGTCATTTATATTAAAAATTTTAGAAAATTTTTGCTATTTTCATATATGAAAAAATTAATCAAATCATAGTCATAATTATCTTAATCTAAAGAAAATAATAATGAAAGCGATTAACATATTTAGGTTAAGGGCATTATTAAAATTAAATTATTAGGTGATTAATTAATATTTTGCTATGAATTTATAGTCTGTTCCTTTAGACAAAGTAAAAACAAATATTCAATTGATTGATTTTTATATAAATTGTTGAATAGGAAAAGAATTTATTAATCAGATATAATTTTTATATTATATATATCAATTGATGTTTAAGTCTTATTGAAATATATATTTAAAACTAACCATCAATATTATTAATTTAATATTTTTAAATATCATCATTAAACTCATAAAATTAATGAATTTTAGAGAAATAAACAAAATAAAGGTATATCAATATTAACTAATAATATCCCACTTCATTTATTTTATTTGAATTTAAGCCAAATTTTGTTAATATAATTATTTTATTATGAATATTAGGTTTTAAAATTGTTATATATATTGTTGAAAATATTTTCTTTAACAGATTTAGTGAAACATGTGATGATAAAATGAAATTTAAATTTTGAAATATTCTTTTTTATATTTCATTTAACTCTGAATATTAAATTAATCTTGATTATATTTGATATTAATATCAATATAGAATTCAATAATATATCATGGTTCTACCCATTACTAATAGGATGCTGTTAATAGGGAAGAGAGTGGTTTGTTCATAACTTGTTCGATAGTTTGGGTTTAGATGCTTTATTAGGGTTTGTTAAAGGTTTAATAAGCTTCATAGAAGATTGAAGGTGATGATGAAAATATATTCCGACAATGGTTCTTTTATTGACTATTCATCAGTTATAAACAGTGTAAAGACGAGTATTAGGTCTTAAGGAAAATGTGACCTTGAAGTAGTGTGGCAGGCATTCTGGGCTTATATCTCAATAAGATAATAGATGATGAGATGAAGTTAATGGGTTGGGTTATCATCTAGGTAAACACAATATAAAGTATACATGACTAGAATTATAAATTATTAAGTTTTAAAAAAAAGATTTTATAATATTAACACAATATTATGGAGATTTTTACTTTCAGCTAAGGTTATAGCTGAAGGTTAACAATGATTTTATTGGAATTATTTAAAAATAATTATTATACCAATATATATATATATAATTTATTGATTTTTTATAAGATATTGATTAAATGAATTAATAATTGTTTAATTATTAAAAATATATATATAATTTTTAAGTTTTTATTAACTTTTGCATTTGTTGTTTGTTTATATTTTAATAGATATAATCTTTAATATGATATTATGGTTAAGTGATTTTTTATTACTATTATATATCAAAATATTAAAATATCTATAAAAATTGATATTATAACTTTTGGTTGATATTACACCTTTATATTATTTGCAATTCAATATATTTACATGTGTAAACTGTTATTCCCTTGTGGCTTGAAAATAACTGTATTATTGATTATAACAATAAGATGATAAACAATCTTTCAAGATTGAAATATTTTTTATTGAATTCAAGCTGTATATATAGCTAATATTTGAATTATTTAATTTTTTGCTTGAGAAATTTGATATTGTTTTTTCCTATTAAGGCAAATAAATCTATACCAGTTAAAATCGTATACTCAGAAATTTTAAAATAAAACCTTCTAAATCATTATATTATAGTACTCCAACAATGCTAAATTTTGTCAACACATCCTCTAAATCATGAGTGAAAGCAAAAGACATGCACCTCAATTTCGCTACCAGGTTTCATTTATCTATTAGGAGCAAATGATTCCCAACTAGGCCAATAGTTTTAAAGTGATAGAATGTTTAGCTACCAATCCTAATCTGTGCCTAAATATTGATGAAAATTTAATGATTATTATAGTGATATATAAAACTTTTACACTTTAATCTTTAGGGGATGGGATATCTACCAATAGAAGTATTTCTTTCAGGAAAATTAGAAACTAGTTCATCAACCAACTCCTTATAAGTCTGGAGATTTTTTTAATAACAAATCTTTCTTCATTTGTGAAATATGATCGAGTTCAGAATCTGGAGTCAATCATGGTATGAATAATATCATTTCTTCTTTTCTATTCTCTTCTCTCCATAAGTCCCTTAATTATACATTGATTGATGAATGAATAATGTGGTGATTTCAAGAAGGTTAAAGATATGGTTGCAAACTTTACACCTGAAGATTTGGCAATAGGCTTAGATAGCTTGTGAGCAAAAAAATGGTGTTGTTTTAAACTATTAAGATATTTTCCAAGAATTAAATCTGAAATCACATTAGCAATAGCCTTGTATATAAAATCATATATATCAGCCTCTTTAGCACCATAGTCTATAGTTTGATTGCTACTATCAATCAAATTATCAGCACAATCAAGAACAATAATGGTTCTAGATTTGCAATATTATTTAGATTAAATGCAAGAGACATCATTATTCTAAATTTCAGGACAAACTAACCAATTAAAAATTTCCACTGATAGAATGATGTTTTAAGTCACTAGATTTCACAATATTGCTAGAGATATAGTTATGATATTTCTAAACCTCATATCACATGGTTGTAATGAAATTTTGAGTATTTTCAATAAATTAAATTGATGCTCTTGTAAATTTGTTTGATTTATTCAAGATCAATTACTCATACAACATCTATACCTAATAATTATATTGATCATATTAAAGTATATTTTTTATATAATATAAACAAGTGGCAAACTGTACCATATTTTTCATCAAGTTCTTTATACATGGTATCAAGGTTTACAGTAGTATAAGAATATATAAAAGTATGTGTTTTCAATAATTTATTAGTTGGTCTGGGGTATTTTTCAAAGAGCTAATATGTCAAGGATAATGAAAATTTTTGTAAAAAAATATGACAAATATCTTAATACAATAATTAACACAAATATAAAGGTAGATCAAATCTTACTATTTGGAAATATCTTTAAAATTTTAACTTTTATCAAGCTGATTAGTATATATCTAACTTATTTATTATTCCTTAGTTGAAGATTATCAAATTCACTATATTGTATAAGAGTTTAATATTGGATCAAGTATATCAAATTATCAAGCCTTCCAAATAATGCTTCTTTATTTGGCTCAAGTAATACATTATAGTGTTCACCTATTTTATTAACAAGACATACTATATAAGTAAGTATTAATGCTTTATAAGTAAACTATAGGTTTAGTCTAATGGTAAACCCAAATAGTCTCTTAGTCAGCATTATTACACAAAGTATAATCTAAGGTAATATATAAAGGAATAGATTTCCAAACAGAGTAACATTTGTCTCTTCTTTTAACTTAGGTGGAGGTGGTAAAAGCCAGCTCCACATTGTTTAATTAATCTTAATTTATTATTTAACAAATTGTTTATTTGGTTATTATATCAGATGTTTCACTCCCTGATATTCCTTTGAACAAAAGGGCAATTTATAATATTATTGATATTAATTATAATGGTAGCTAAGTCTTTACTAAGACTTATTTATTTTATCAAAAGTAAGGTGTTATTGATAATTAACAACAAAGTATAAATTATTAATGTAAAATCAATTGTTTATAACTTAAGAAAAATAATCTAGTCAGCTTAATTAATAATATCTTAAAAGATTACTAATATAATATTTTAGATTACAATATAAATATATTTAAAGCTTAATTCAAAAATTATTTTTATTTAATTAATATTCTGATATTATTCAGCAATTATATCAGCTTATCAAGTACCATGTTATATTTCACAATATAATATTATTAATATATTTTTTATATTTTATATTATAAAATATTTTGAGTGCTTTATATATTTTATATTTAAGTTTAAATATTAAAATCCTATTTATATCAGCTTAATATTCAGGTTCTATCAAAAAAATTTCTATTGGGACAATTAAACATAAGAGGTCTGGGTTTTAATGAATTATTTAGAATAACTTGTACTAGAATATATTTATAGATTAACTTATAATTTAATAAATTTATAAGTTAAAAATTATATATATATGAAAGTAAATATTATTCCAGAAAAGTTCAAATATATTAAAACTGAAATTTTATTGCAAAAATAATAGTAATAATAGTATAGCTTAAAAAAGCAAAAGAAAATTTAAAATAACAAGCATATAGTAATACCACTAAATAGTAAAATATTTTTATAATTATAGGTAACAAAAATAATATATAATATCAAAAAATAAAGACTTTTATATTTATTTTATTTTTTATTATTTTTAAATATTAATTAAAAATACTTTATCATCTAAATTTAATTTTTCCATCACTTTCTGAAATTGCAATATTATTACTATTATTGCTATAAATAAGTTATAATATAGAATATATTAAAATATATAATCAAATTTCTTAATAAACTATAATAACATTTGGAATTTATTGTCATTAGTATTTGTCATAAATAAATCTATAATAAATTTAACTAAAGATATCAGATAAAGCCAAGTTAAAAGATATAAACAATATAATTTTTATTCAGATGTAACTTAGCAATTGATATATATTATATATCATTACTTTTTAAAAAAATAAATCAATATTATAATTTAATTAATTAAATTTTTTATCTTATAGAATTATTCATTACTTTAGCATATTAAGATTCTATCTATTTATTAAATTTGATAATATTCTAAATTTACTGTAATAATTGATCAATACTAATTATTGAATTTTGATTTATTCATTCTATATCATAATACACAAAAATTTAATTTATATGAATATATTTAAATATTACATAATATGTAAAATATCTTAATATTAAGAATATTAATATTTTAAAAATAGTTAGATTATAAAAAATGATTTCAAATTTAAAATAGGCTCTTAGAGTCTATAGTTATATAGGTTATTCATATATTCTTGATATTTATAGTTTAATTTACTTCTTTAATCTAATAAATTTTAACTATTAATAAAATTTATTTGCATAAAAATAATTTTTATTTTAAAGTTAAAAATAATAAAATATTAAATATATATTCTAATATTATTTTTAGATCAATTTGTTTAATTTTATTTATAATTTTTATAAAATAATTTTTGTTAAAGGATAATAATTTCTATTATATTATTGTAAATACTATTTATTATCTTATATATTATTTATTAAAATTTTAAAATTAATAATTTGATATAAAAAATATTATTTTTTTAAATTAAATATTGTCAAAAATAATGTATAGGAATTGAGCCATATAATAGGTTTTAATCTTGAAAATATTTTTATATTATTAAAATTTTGAAAATTTTATATTCAAAATATATTAAATATTTTTCTTTAATCTCAAAATTTAATTTCATTTGTTAATATTATATATCAATTATTAATAACTCATATGATATATAATATTAATGTATTTGTAAAAGTTCAAATAAATGAATTTTATAAAAAATTTCATAATTTTCTAAAAAGATATTGATATTTAATAACATATATTAATCAATAATAAAGTAATTTATAAAATTTATATAATTGAAGTTAAAATTGAAAAATTATTTCCCTCTCTTTGATTCAACCAAATTTTACGATTATATTGAATAATGTTTTCAAATTTAAGTGACACTTTAGTTTATATTTCTCAAACAATAATATATCAATTATTTTAATATTTTTTTAAACTATGAATTTAATTTTATCAGGTTAATCAAGCTATAAAATTTCCTTACCAGTATTTATTTGTAATAAAATATAATAACTGCTTGGCATTAAAAAGAAAAATAAATATATAATTTCATATATAATTTATATAATAAATATTAGCATGTTTCATGATTTTTGAAAGATAATTTTTCAATTAACATATAATGAATCATTGAAGATTTCATAATTATTATCTTAATAGATTCTGAAAGCATTTCTTTCGACTAATATTTTTATTAATTGTGATTTATTCGATTACTTTTTGGATTTATTTAGTTATGACTAAATTTGATTGTATATAAAATATCATTTTGCGTTATTGAATCTTAAAAATTAGTTTAATATAACCATTCACTAAGTATTTGAATCTCTAGTAATGCATATTAAATTAATATTGTTTTCAATATAGTAATAAATCCTTTTTCTAAATTCACCAAACCCAGTATCACTTTTCATAACTCTTTTAATTGTAATTATTTATTTTGTTTGATTATTCTAAATTTGAGTATAAACAAAATTAATCAGGCTAAGGCTATTCTCGCCTTCCTTTTGTAACAATCAACAATATATAACGTGATATTACTTTTTACACGTTTATCAAAGTCTCAGTAAGCTTAACATTAAATTTTTTTTTCGAATTCTTTGAAAACCCCAAGTTATTGGTATAATGAATATAAACTTTCAATATCCTTAGCTCTAGTCCTACTAAATATCAATAATATATATATATATATAACCAAATTATTTACTTGGCATCTTAAAATTTTGTATAATGGATTTTATTAAATTAGATATGTAATAATGAAAAATTATAAAATTTGAGATTAAAATATATAATACAAGTTATTGATGATATTGAATTCTAACTGCAATATGATAGTTTCAACTCTAAGATTGACATAAACTGAAGATTTGATTATTTTTCAAGATTGTTTAATTAATACAGAGTATAATTATCATTTTGTACTTGATTAATAATTAAAATTTAATGGTATGCCAGTATTTTCAAACAATTATAATTTGCCAAAATAATTAAATATCAAAATGAAAATTATATTTAATATAATATATATCATAATTATACCTTGTGAATTAATATATTTCAATGAATTCATATTAATAAAGTTGTAGAGTGTTGAGATTCAAACGCAAATTTTGTTTTATATCAATCAAAGCAAAAAGTTATATATAATGAAAGCAAAATAGATTAAAATAAGAAAGTTAATCTAAACTCTATTCTTTATAAGATTGGTATCGATTTGATAAATTTCAAGTTATATTCAATCTAACATATAATATCAGTATTTGCAAATTTAAGTGTTTCTTTCAACTGAAATAGAGTTTATCTAAAAATTATATTGGGAGTAAAATCAGAAAGTTTTTGAAATAAAATATTATAATTATATTTAACATGATAAGTAACTTTGGAAATTGACATAATAATTAATGTAATTTAAGTAAAAATTGAAAAATACCGCTACCGAATCATATGGTACAAATTATTTTCCAGAATATAGGCTAATTTCTAAACTTTGAATACTACACCAAGGAAAAAGAAATTAAAATACTATTCATCAGTTTTAATTTTTATCTTGTTGGTAGCTTAATTTTTATATTTTTTAATTCATACTTTTACTCCAAAAATACTTTTGAAAAATGTGAATAACATGGTAATAGCAAAATATAGGAAAGACGAATATTTGTAATCTTATTATTAATACAATATCAATTTAAATGAACAATTTTTTTGTTTTGTAAAACAATCATAGAAAAAACTAATACCTGTTTTTAATATATCCAAATTTGAACGTAGAACCATATTGACTGATTTTGATGGATAATTGGTTTAAAATTTTAGTAATAGAAACATCTAATTAAAAATAATTAATTGCGTATTTCATAGCTCGGTGAATTTTTATAATTTCAAAAATTATAAAATTCAATATTGCATAAAATATAATTTAAAAATTTTTTCTTTATATCTTATAATTAAATAAAATATATTTATAAAATAATCAAAAATAATAAATATTTTAAATTTTAAAGATATTCACAATAATATTGTTGAGTTTATTTTCAAAAGTATTTGTATATTCTTTCAAATTTTGTCAATTCAATATTTGAATATCGCTAAAAATATCAAAAAGGGAAGTTATAAATATATTATATCATTAAATAGAAACTATATTTTAAATAAAAAACTACAATGAATCAGCAATTTCCTAAATTTAGCGGAATATTGATTATATTTGGACGAATTCGAGTAAATTCACATAGTTTTCATGATATAATTGATTAAATATGGCGCAGGAATTTCTAATTATGGCAACTGAGATAAAATGATTTCTAATAATTTCATTATAACCTGAAATAAAATATTTTACTATTTGCTTATAATATAAGATATTGAAATTGTATATAAACACCTTAAGCTTTTGTGTTACTAAATTATACTGAATTTAATTAATACTTAATCATGTTAGAGGAAATCTTTACAAACACAGCATTATTATACTTAGGATCAAGTGCCTTTATCGGTTACTTAATTTATTGGTATTATACCAATTTCCACTACCCACGTCATATTGGTCCTTTAAAGGATATTCCTGGACCTTCAAACGAGCTTTGGCAATGCATCAGATATATGTATTATGTATTGATTGGTGAACAAGGTTTATTGATGAAAAAGCTATCTGATAAATATGGTCCAATTACACATTCAGGTATATTTCATATTATATACATATATATATATATATATATATATCCAATAAGTACTCAAAATTTCATTATAGGTTTTGGAGCTATTTTAGTCAATGAACCAGAAGCTGTCAAGCAAATTTATGGAAATTATAAATTTATCAAAGATCCTCGCATTCAAAATCTATGTATATGTGTGCAAAATTTATTCTCTACATGGTAAGATAATACCCCAATGCTGATTACTTTTTATACTAACATATATTATCTAGTGATAGGAATTACCACTCCATTAGAGTAAGTGTTCAACTGTACGTTAATAATATATTTGTTCTAATATAATTTTAGAAAAGAATGATTGCTCCTGCTTTCAATTGGAATAACTTGAGAAAATTAGAATCCATTATTTCTTCCCACTGTGTCAATTCGTTGATTGAAACTATCAACCAAGCCATTGATCAAGGAGCTAAGGAAGTAGATATGTATGATCTGTATCACAAGGCCATTTTGGATGTCATTTCAGACGTTGCCCTTGGAAGAAGCTATAACAGCTTGAAGAATCCAGAGTTTTGCGCATTTGAGTTATCAAAACATGTAGCAATTACATGGGCTCTGAAATTTGCAGTTCCATTTTTAAAATTCATTAAAGCTAGACATCATCCAGAAATCACCAAGTTGGTTACGGAATGCATTGAAGAAAGGAGATCTGGAAAAACAAGAGAGGATATCCTCCAAGCTTTGATTGATGCCGAAGATGCGGAAACTAATAAAAGATTTACAAATCAAGAGGTGATTGAAGAAGCATCTTTCTTACTTTTTGCTGGAATGGAAACCACTGCCATCTCTCTTATTTGGACTACCTATCTGATTTTGAAGAACCCAATTACTTATGAAAAATTGGTCCAGGAACTCTTATTTCATTTCCCAAAAAAGGATAATCCAATAACATTTGATCAATGCAAAGACTTACCTTATTTAAATGCGGTACTATATGAAAGTTTGAGGCTATGTCCACCTGCTAATACTCCTCTTTGGAGAGTAGTTCCTGAAGGAGGTGCAATGATTTGTGGATATTATCTTCCAGAAGGGGTAAGTATAATATAAAAAACACAGTTTAACAAATTCTAACATTGAATTTTAGACTCTTACAGGAATTGCACCTTTTGTGCTTCATCACAATGAAAAATATTGGCCAAATCCAGAGGCGTTTTTACCAGAAAGATGGATTGGGCCTGGCAGTGAGGAATTGAAACAAAATATTGCAGCATTTAGTTTTGGTCCTAGAGGCTGTGTTGGAAAAAACCTAGCATGGATGGAGATGTATATCACACTAGCTAATTTTATCAGAAATTTCGAATGCAGTGTATCAGATGATACTATTTTAACACCATGCGATACTTTTATTTTAAAAGCTAAAGAAGAAAAATTCAATGTAAATATTTCCAAAAGAACTTGCTAAATCCGGTTATTAAAAATCATTTTGTATTATTATAAATAAAATTTTAAAATCTTGATTATCATAAATTTTTATTAAAATTTTTATATTATTGTTTTTTGTTTGATAAATTACAATATTTATCAAGTTACGTTTCTTTGTATATATAGTTGAACAAAATGCAATAAAAAACTGACTTTTTGAAAACATCAATTGACTCAATAATTTTGATATTATTCAATATTTAAATCAATAGATTTTTATTTGAATATTTTCCGATCAAAGATTACTCAAATTGTTAATGAATATGAGTGTTCTAAGTTGTTCTCCTTTATTAGTAAATTTTGGAATTCAATTTATCCAATTATACTTGAATCCAGTGTTAATAATTAAATTGTAACTTTAATTAATCTAGCATATTATATATAAAAGTAAATATTTTCATTATAAATATTGATGTTGCAATTTGTAAAAAAGTATACACCATATTTTGAAGTTATAAAATACAAAATATATCAACCCCCCAGTATAATTCGATTTCAGTCAAAAAGAGTTAATACCTTACTTAGTATCATCCATATATAAAAGTATCGTGCTTATGACAAAATAAATATCATTTAATAAATTAATGTTTGGGTTTAAAGTATGTAATATTATTAATTGATTCGAATTTTCAATTTATTTTTAATCAATTTGTATATCAAATCATATATAACTCAGAATGCGAATTATATCAACAAAAACCTACCATTATCATACTGAACATAAGCTATATTCAGATTTCTGAATTCTGTTATGTATTTGAGTATTTAAAAATACGAATATAATTTATATTCAAAAATTTTGAACATTAGTAAAATTAATTAAAATTTCGCATGTTCATGCTAAAGATTAAGTAATTACAAATTACTTGGTTCAAGATATATTTATTATGATTTAATAAATTATTCAACATTCGATATTCAATATGATTTTATGATATTTTAATTATCAGATATTTCAATTTATATTATGACCTCAATATTATGATTCTAATATACTGAATCATATCTTGAAATTTGATATTTAGGATTTTCTAATTGATTTCAGTTCTCATTATTAATAAGTAATACAATTGATGTGTTTAATAGAATATAAATTAATAATTTCTGATATTATTTTTGAATTCTGATATTGTAAATTTATCCACTTTCACATTTATTCAAATCAATCCACCTAATTTATTAGCTTTTAATCCTATTAAAAGAAATAATTTAGTGATTATTATTCCAAGTACCGTACGCGAATTTTATTGTTGCGAATTTAAAACATTTCAGGAGTAAATGATTTATTAATGAAGTATATTAATATAGATTTTGAAACGATAAATTCCATATTAGAGGGGTCTTGTGGTAGAAAAATATGGGGAAAAGGTAAAAATAGGGTTACCAAATTTGATGTGGTATTATCAATTAAACATTAAAAATAAGAAAGCAAGTCAAATGATATACAAACAAAATAACATTTTCGAAATTAATATATGACATGAAGAATTAGATGATAATTACTGAATTAAATTTTTGGACTTATGTATCTACTATTGATCTTATATTAACTTTTTGCAACACATAAAGCAATGAATTTGAAAACTTCCAGTTGAAATTTGTATAGTGTAAATACTCTCATTAAGATTAAAGTTTTATCAAAATGGCGTAAAACTGTTTTATAGGGCCTGCTTTATCATCTCATGCATCTACTGTTGGCCTAGGATATTTGGTTTACTGGTACTATAAAAACTTTCATTATCCTTGTGAAGTTAGCTTTTTGAAGGATATCCCCGGATTCGCTAATAAAATATTGAGAACCTTTAGATTTATGTATTCTCGTATTACTATAGACTCTGGTATTATGTACGAAAAACTTAATCAAAGATACAGTGTAGCTTGTCACTTTGTTAAATCATATGAAAAATACGCTTAAATATAGTCAATGTAATTATTAGGAATAGGTGTTGTATGAGTAATTGATCTTGAATAAATCAAACAAATTTACAAGAGCATCGATTCAATTTATTGAAAATACTCAAAATTTCATTACAACCATGTGATATGAAGTTTAGAAATATCATAACTATATCTCTAGCAATATTGTGAAATCTAGTGACTTAAAATATTATTCTATCAGTGGAAATTTTTAACTGGTGAGTTTGTCTTGAAATTTAGAATAATGATGTCTCTTGCATTTAATCTAAATAATATTGCAAATCTAGAACCATTATTGTTCTTGATTGTGCTGATAATTTGATTGATAGTAGCAATCAAACTATAGACTATGGTGCTAAAGAGGCTGATATATATGATTTTATATACAAGGCTATTGCTAATGTGATTTCAGATTTAATTCTTGGAAAATATCTTAATAGTTTAAAATAACACCATTTTCTTGCTCACAAGCTATCTAAGCCTATTGCCAAATCTTCAGGTGTAAAGTTTGCAACCACATCTTTAACCTTCTTGAAATCGCCACATTATCCATTCATCAATCAATGTATAATTAAGGGACTTATGGAGAGAAGAGAATAGAAAAGAAGAAATGATATTATTCATACCATGATTGACTCCAGATTCTGAACTCGATCATATTTCACAAATGAAGAAAGATTTGTTATTAAAAAAATCTCCAGACTTATAAGGAGTTGGTTGATGAACTAGTTTCTAATTTTCCTGAAAGAAATACTCCTATTGGTAGATATCCCATCCCCTAAAGATTAAAATGTAAAAGTTTTATACATCACTATGATCATTAAATTTTTATCAATATTTAGGCATAGATTAAGACTGACAGCTAAACAATCTATCACTTTAAAACTCTTGGCTTAATTGGGAATCCTTTGCTCCTAAAAGATAAATGAAACCTGATAGTGAAATTGAGGAGCATGTCTTTTGCTTTCATTTGTAGGGTTAGAGGATGTGTTGACAAAAATTCAACATGGTTGCAGTTCTATATCACAACAGCCAATTTTATTTGAAGTTTCCATTTAAATTGTCTGAATAAACTGATTATTTTGCTTTGACTTGTTTGCATTAAAAACCAAAGAAAAGCTAGTCCTTTAAGTTTTTCAACAACAAAATTGAATACTTGAAAATTCTTAATATGTCAATAATAGATCTGGGTTCAATTGAATAGCAATATGACTAATTTTATACAAATCATTTTATTGTTGATATCAACAATGAAAATAGCCAGTTTTGTAGAATTATTTTTCTGTTAATTTAGAGTTTGAATTGAAGATATGATGAAATATATTATCAGATTGAAATAGTTTTTACTAAACATATAAAGTTAATATCCCAATTTTTTAATGTATAATAATCATATTAAATTCGCTAAATTTTTGGAAATATTAAGAAAAATTAATTAAACACTATATAATAAACAGTTAAATAGGCTATATTCACATATCTAGCCTCAATAAGTAATGCTAATTGATAATAATCAATCATATTATATAATATTGCAAGTAAATACAAATGTTAAATAATAACACTCAATTAATAATTTAACTAAAATTATCTAAGTGTTATATTTTATAATATGTTTTATAATTAAAGATTGTTGTTAGAAAAGTACTCGTATTATGATTTAGTAAATTATTTATTAATCCTTCTCTTTAACATATTGGAACTTTATGTCTTAGAACTTACTGTTGAGACTTTGTAGCAGAATATCCAAAAGAAAAACTACTTTCTATCTTTATCACTTGAGTTTAAATAGTTGATTCAATGAATGATATGGGATTTGGTTATAATCTAACAAAGAAGGCAAAGAGAACAAAGAATATCCTTTAATTATAGACTGACAAAGCCAGCTTAAAATAGAGATAATATTGGTTTAACTATCAAACTGGGATGGGTGATTAATTTTGAAATAAAACATAAGTACAATTATTAAATAATACTCACTAAAATTTTGATAACTTTAATGTATATTTACTAATTAAACTTAAAATTTAAGCTAATGGTATAACCTATTATTATTTTTGCTACATACTAAATTGTTATATAATTTTATACTATTGAAACAATTTGATTACTTATTCCAATAATATTTTAATTAATCTATCAACAGCTAGATAGCCTTATATATAATTTTTAATAAAATTTGCAATTCATAGAACGTTTAAAAATTGAAATATTTTCTAGCACTTATTTTAATGAATATGATCAGTCAACATTGAAAACATGCGAAGGTATAAAAATAATTACAACAACAATATCACATCAATAAAATAAATAGATTATTATTGATTTTTTATAATTTCTAAGACCAAATATTTTGTATATTCCTAATCATAATAAAATTAATAATTTCCATTGATGAAAATTAATTAAACAATGTTTCACACATTTATATTCAACTACCGATAAATTGTTTCAGACTAAATGTATTAAGATTGAATAATAAACTAAATATTTTGAAATCTAAAACAATAAGGTAGTATATGGTATTAGTAAATTTATTATTTTTCATATTAATAATTTTGAAAAATAATGATTTTATGTTTTATGTTAATAATTTATTTTATTCGAAATAATATTTATTAATCTATGAATGTGTTGTCAACACACTGTAAAACTAGATAAGATATTATAATAATCACATAATTTACATCATTATTTATTAGATTTTGCGATAGTGATAGATTCTCCAAAAATTATTATATATATTATAATTATGAAAAATCAGATATCATCAAATATTATGTATTAATATCAAATTAAACGAATTAGAATTTCCTAGATTATTACTATTGTATTTGTTTTATTCTAAATTTCAATTTAAGAACTATTATCATTCTCTATACAATTAATTTTGAATAATCATGCCAATATAGATTAATTGTATTTATTCGTATAATTCCAAATAGATAAAATATTCGATATTTGTTTTGAACTTTATTACATTATGTATAAACAATAGAATTACATTAATGTCACTTAAATAAATTTCAAAGTATTAATTTCAATCATTTAAAGTTTTGATAGTATTCAAATTAAATAACTCGTAAATTTGATTTTCTGCAATATAAAATTATAGTATTGATTAAATGTTTCAATATTTGATAATATTGTCCCAGATCGAGAGATCCGCTCCCCATTCAACTTTAACTATCCAACATTGTTTCCGAATGTAATTCACTCACAAATCTTAGTAACAATCCTTGCACAAAGAAAATTCCAGACTACAACAGTAATTGGAGTTTCGACACATTAGCAAAGGACTAAACACACTATAAAATGGCCACTGGGCACCTATTCGCTCAGGGATCATCCTGATCAGGGCCAAGCCCTACACTTTGATATTTCTATAGAATCCTTTAAAGTATCTTATTAGTCGTCCTTGACCCGTTTTATGTAATCTACGTGATCTTTATTGCAAGTCTACTTTCTAGAAAACCTGAAATATGATTCAACTTTTGGTGATTTTTTCAATGTTTAATTGATATATTAAAATTTAGAAAGTCTTACTATGTGTAGATTTAAAAAGTATCTTTGAATGATTAATGATTCAACATTTTCGAAATATAAATATTAAATTTCAAAATGTTTATTGATAAACTCAAAAAGCTCTCTTGAAAATGTTTATATTGAATTTTTCTTCCTTAGCTTTTAAAATAAAAGTATCGCATGGTGTTAAAATAGTATCATCTGATACACTGCATTCGAAATTCCTGATAAAATTAGCCAGTGTGATATACATCTCCATCCATGCTAGGTTTTTTCCAACACAGCCTCTAGGACCAAAACTAAATGCTGCAATATTTTGTTTCAATTCCTCACTGCCAGGCCCAATCCATCTTTCTGGTAAAAACGCTTCTGGATTTGGCCAATATTTTTCATTGTGATGAAGCACAAAGGGTGCAATTCCTGTAAGAGTCTAAAATTCAATGTTAGAATTTGTTGAACTGTGTTTTTTATATTATACTTACCCCTTCTGGAAGATAATATCCACAAATCATTGCACCTCCTTCAGGAACTACTCTCCAAAGAGGAGTATTAGCAGGTGGACATAGCCTCAAACTTTCATATAGTACCGCATTTAAATAAGGTAAGTCTTTGCATTGATCAAATGTTATTGGATTATCCTTGTTTGGGAAGTGAAATAAGAGTTCCTGAACTAAATTTTCATAAGTAGTTGGGTTCTTCAAAATCAGATAGGTAGTCCAAATAAGAGAGATGGCAGTGGTTTCCATTCCAGCAAAAAGTAAGAAAGATGCTTCTTCAATCACCTCTTGATTTGTAAATCTTTTATTAGTTTCCGCATCTTCGGCATCAATCAAAGCTTGGAGGATATCCTCTCTTGTTTTTCCAGACCTCCTTTCTTCAATGCATTCCGTAACCAACTTGGTGATTTCTGGATGATGTCTAGCTTTAATGAATTTTAAAAATGGAACTGCAAATTTCAGAGCCCATGTAATTGCTACATGTTTTGATAACTCAAATGCGCAAAACTCTGGATTCTTCAAGCTGTTATAGCTTCTTCCAAGGGCAACGTCTGAAATGACATCCAAAATGGCCTTGTGATACAGGTCATACATATCTATTTCCTTAGCTCCTTGATCAATGGCTTGGTTGATAGTTTCAATCAACGAATTGACACAGTGGGAAGAAATAATGGATTCTAATTTTCTCAAGTTATTCCAATTGAAAGCAGGAGCAATCATTCTTTTCTAAAATTATATTAGAACAAATATATTATTAACGTACAGTTGAACACTTACTCTAATGGAGTGGTAATTCCTATCACTAGATAATATATGTTAGTATAAAAAGTAATCAGCATTGGGGTATTATCTTACCATGTAGAGAATAAATTTTGCACACATATACATAGATTTTGAATGCGAGGATCTTTGATAAATTTATAATTTCCATAAATTTGCTTGACAGCTTCTGGTTCATTGACTAAAATAGCTCCAAAACCTATAATGAAATTTTGAGTACTTATTGGATATATATATATATATATATAAATGTATATAATATGAAATATACCTGAATGTGTAATTGGACCATATTTATCAGATAGCTTTTTCATCAATAAACCTTGTTCACCAATCAATACATAATACATATATCTGATGCATTGCCAAAGCTCGTTTGAAGGTCCAGGAATATCCTTTAAAGGACCAATATGACGTGGGTAGTGGAAATTGGTATAATACCAATAAATTAAGTAACCGATAAAGGCACTTGATCCTAAGTATAATAATGCTGTGTTTGTAAAGATTTCCTCTAACATGATTAAGTGTTAATTAAATTCAGTATGGTTTAGTAACAGAAAAGATTAAGGTATTTAAATAATATCCGAATATGGTATATTCTGAACAAATTCTACAATATTTTATTAAGGTTATTCACTCGAGTTTGGCAATTTACATTTCATTTAATTTAATTGGATGCTATGTGTTTAGAAATTTAGTCATGTCATATTTTTAATTTCCGATTTTTAAAACAAATTAACAGTTTTCAAAATCAAATTTTATACAAAATGAATAGAACTTATAATTTTAAACTATATATATTAATTTATATAAGTGTTTTCATCAAAATATTTTATTCAGATATATAATGGGAATTTGATCATGCTTAAAACCAGATATCAATCATCAAAAATCTTATTAGTATGAATAAATTCAACCACAATCCTTCTAAAATCTAAATTTATAAACGGCTTATCGGGATAATACACTATCCAAATCTACCATTTATTGCTGAGTTAGTAATTTTACACCTGAAAGAAAATTATTCAAGATTTAAAAAGTTAATATTTGTCACCAGTCTTGAAATGATGAAAAGAATAAAGAATATATTGAAACACACCCTTTGTTTTAACTAGAGAGTCAAGACTCTCTAATATTTATTTCACAAGTATATTGTATATACTAAAGTTCAAACTTTGTTATATTAAAAAAAATGAAAAAATTGATATTTTAATAGAAGCTATCAAAAAGCAAATTAATAATAACTAAGTAAAACTTACAAAAGTATATTCAAAAGTCTAATATTTTATATTAGTCCATTAAAATTAATTAATCATATTTTTTATATTCCTTTATACATGAAACAAAATATTGAGTAAGGGAATAAAATCCTTTTAATAAATTCCAAAAAAAAAATATAAATTATAATATTTGATTATAATGATATATAGTCCTTTTGATTAATATCTTAAGGTAAAATAGTTAATAACAAATATTATATAGTTTTTAAATAATTTTCAAATGATGTTCCTAACACAAATTAAGGTATCAATCATTTTACATAATAATTATTAAATATGTACTTAATAAAAGTAAATGTTAAATACTATATCCAGTGTATTATTTAAATTGTCACCATTATAATTACAATTTTTGTGACATATAAAGAAAATATTTGAAGGAAAGCAATTTTTAATTAATATATTTAATTTAAATGCTTAAAAAACTCATTTTTCAATATCAAAAGTTTACCAAAAGTGTTGAAGAAACAGTTAATAATAAGGGAAAGTATCAATCCTATATTATTTAATCAATTTTTTAATATTCAAATTTTATTTTAGAAAATTCAGTAATATAATTTCAAATTAAAATTTTTTTTTCATATTATATATTAATCAAAAATTGCAGGTAATATAGCTGTTTCCAGCTTTTTGATAATATAATAACATAACTGCACCTTTAGAAATTACTGTTATATACTAAATACAATTGAATTTTGGCCACCCCAATCCAAATGCTCAGGCTCGAGTATATTGAATTATCAGTGAACTGAATTTAAGTTGATAGAATTATAAAATCCACACAATATAATTGATTAATTTATCATTTACTTGTGTAATTTACTGAATTTTGTCTAAATAACATTAATATTTTATTGAATATAAGGAGTCGCCTATACATTGGATTTAAATATTTGTTACACTGTTTTTTATAACCTGATATAATAATCTTTACCTACAATTATATAATGATATTAAAATAATTTGAATTTATGACATGATACTATACAAAATAATATTCGTTTTTAGTCAGTTTATTCAAAATATTTTCAAAATTAAAATATAGTATATTATTAATAAATAAATATTGGTGAAAATTTTTCACTAAAATATTTAGTTTTTTTATTGCATTTACTTTTTTTTAAATAAATATAAAATTAAAGACTAAATTATGAAATAAGCATAAAACTCCAATATTGATTCAATATTCGAACTATGGATCAATGAATAGAATAATATAGCTTAACCATGTACTATTTAATAATATATTTGAATGTTGCATTATATTGAGTGAATCATATTATCTATATTGATGTTTAAAACTTTTAACACAGGTTATATATAATGAATTAATAACTAAAATTTTAAATAATTAAAAATATTCGCATCAAGTTGATTTGAGGATTGGAGTACTTAAAGTTTCAATAAATATTAACATTTTGTTATATTTTAATATTTTAATATTTTACTTCAATACTGTAATATCGTCATGTTTAATTCAATTTACTCAAAGGGATTGAATGTCATATAGTTAATATCATATTATATAATAAAAGTAGTTATAACAGACTTAAATGTATCATAATTATTATAAGTATTATAATTATTAAATAATTGGCATTTCAACAAATATTAAAATATTTATATGCTACAATTTAAGATGAATTTAAATATCAAAAATTAATTTAACCAACAAGTTGAATATTAAATAATATATGTTTCATTGAATTACCAAATTAATCATGTATTCTTTTACTCAATAAAGTGTAAAATATATTGATATTTTGAGGTTTTATTGGAATGGAAAATATAACCAATTTAATTTCAATAAATTTTTCAAAAATTCAATTTTAACAACGAAACTTTAAAATATAATGTTATAAAGTAGTGGTTAAAATTATCAACTTGATCAAATGTACACTTTAATATATTTTCGATTTTATAAAAAATATGATATTATTAAATAAGATCCAATATTGTGTACAAATATATAAGTAGAATATATCAATACACTTAAACGAAATTTTATTCATTAACTGAAATATGTGATGGTTTAGTATAGTTAAATAAAGAGTTTCAAGCTATATATTATATTGGAGAAATATTTAATTTTCCAAGCCTGCAATGATATTATAGTTGTTATGTTTGGTAAAATATAGTGACAGTAATATAATGGCTTAAGAAAAGTTTGATAGTTTAATATATATGAACCATTTTTATTAAAAATCATTGTACTCTTTTAGAGATTTTGACATTCAATTTCTCTTCTTTTGCTTTCATAACAAAATTATCATATGGAGTTAATATAGTGTCATCTGATATGGAACATTCAAAATTTCTTATGAAATTAGCCAAAGTAATATACAGCTCCAACATTGCTAAGTTCTTTCCAACACAACCTGTGGAACCCATGGCAAAAGTTAATAATTTCTTTTTCTTTTCTTCGCTATCAGGTTCTAACCATCTTTCAGGAATAAATGATTCGGAATTAGGCCAGTATTTTTCACTATGGTGATATGGATATGGTCCGGAACCTACGATAGTCTAAAAATTATTTAATAATATTTTGGAATATTATATATATATATTACTTACTCCTTCTGGGAGAAAATATCCACATAGAGTCACACCTCCTTCAGGAACCATTCTCCAAAATGGATTTGTTGGAGGGGATCTATGTCTCAAACCTTCATATATGACAGCAGTCAAATAGGGTAAATCTTTACATTGATCGAAAGTGATGGGAGAATTAATGTCAGGAAAGTTAGATACAAGCTCTTGTACCAATTTCTCATAAGTGACAGGATTCTTTAGAAGTAAATACGTTATCCAAATAAGAGCTGTAGAGGTGGTTTCCATTCCAGCAAAAAGCAATATGGATGCTTCCTCAATAACCTCTTCTTTGGTAAATCGTTTATTCGTTTCAACATCTTGAGCATCGATCAAAATCTGAAGAATATCATTTCTTCTATGTCCATCCTTTCTCTCCTCAATACATGAGGTTACTAATTCAGTAATTTTTGGATGATATTTAGCCTCAAGGAATTTCAGTGAGGGTGACACGAATTTCAAGCCCCAAATTTCTGAAATATGTTTAGGAAGCTCATAAGCGGGAAACTCAGGAATTTTTAAACTGTTAAAACTTCTTCCAAGGACCATATCTGAAATCACATCCAAAATTGCCTTGTGGTATAAGTTGTACATATCCACTTCTTTTACCCCTTGGTCAATTGCATCATTTATAGTCTCAATTAATGAATTTACACAAAATGAAGCAATGGCAGGTTCCAATTTACTTAAATTACTCCAATTAAAAGCGGGTGCAATCATTCTTCTCTAAAAAATTTATTAAAAAATATATTTAAAATTTTTTAATTAAATCATTTACTTTTATTGAATGAGCTTTTATTTCACTAAATAAAAATTACAATTACTTTATTTGTTAATATACTTTGAAAATATAAATTACCCTGTTGAGAATACATTTTGAACAGATTCACAAAAGAACTCATAATGAGGAGCTTTAATAAATTTATAGTTACCATAAATCTGTTTTGTAGCCTCGGGATCGATGATAGAAATAAACCCGAATCCTAAAAATAAATAAATATAATTTATTAAATACTAAAAAGTATACCTGCATGAGTAATGGGACCATATGTTTCATGAAGCTGTTTGTACATTGGACTTTCTTGACCTGTTATAAGATTGCACAGAACTTTCAATCTCTGAAAAAGTTCATTAGATGGTCCCGGAATATCCTTCAAAGGGCCAACATGACGAGGATAGTAAATTTTGTAGTAATACCAATAGGCAAGGTAGCCTATAAATGCACTTGATCCAATAGATAGTATATTGGATGTTGTAAATAATTCCTGCATTTTATAAAATAAAAATTATTTCAATAATTTCTCAAATATTAATCTGAATGATTTATATTATATATCAACAAGACATGTATATAACGCTATTGAATAAATATTATTATTATTATTGACACAATTTATACTTAAACACTTAATCTCTTATATATTCTCAACTCAAGAGGTGTGTGAATATTGGAAATCTTGATTTTCGCACATATATAAACTAGATATTAATCTAATCGTATGATATCATATTAGAAGCCTCCGTTTTCTTTGAATTTATTGATTTAAGTTTGTACAATATATCAATTTGTTTTAAATACTACCTTCATTATATTTTTATAATCCTTGTAAATTTATAATTTTTTTACTTTAAACTTGAACAATTTTCATAATCTTTTTCATCAATTTTTATATTTGGAATATATTTTATGCATATGTATATATCAATCATTACATAGTTATATTTCACATTTCGCTAAAATACAACTTTCAATTGTATGAGCGATATTTAGTAGAATTTGATTTAACATATAATTTATATAAAATCAACCAAAATAAAAAACAGATTTAATATTTCAAATTGGATGAGAAAATTAGATCGAAAAGGTATTTTTCGGGATATTTTGCAAAGATCCTGATAAACTTGGCCATATTGTATGAGTAATATACAAAATATAATTTAATGAATATTGAATCTAAGTTTTAAAAATATATTTATGAAGAAAAAGATTTTGTTAGGTTTAATTAAATAATATTTTGAAGTATTAATTATACATAATATATTTTGGATAATTATCTGTATAATACTAATTGAAAAATGATAATTTTTTGGAATAAAGTTTATCAATTATTCACAAATCTTTATTAACAAAGACAAGATTATATTACTTTAATTTATTTTTCGACTAACCGTATTCAATAATTATTTACCCGCTGAATTATTGTTTCCTTAAAAACTATATCTGAATTTTATATTATGTTCGATTTTAAATGATTTTTATCAAAATTCTGATATTATTAAATATTTATCAAACAAGCTATTGTCTGATCTAATTACCTTTTATTCATAAAATATAAAACTCTGATATTAAAAAAATTTGAAAACTATTATAAATTGAACAAAAAAGTAATTTATATATATGTAACCTTAAATTTAATTTTATCTTTGTTGAATCTATTGAACTCTTGATATCAAAAGTATTAAATCACAAAAAAATTTATCAATATGTCATATTATTATACTTTATGGTATTTGCATTATTTTGTTATTAATTATTCAGTTTTGTTTTGAAAATATATTTAAAAATTTTTGATATAGTCAATTAAAATTAGTGAAAATTATCTTGTATATAAATTATAATATTATTATAAAATCAAAAAAAGGAAATTTATTAATTTCTGATTTTTTAAACATTTTATTAGTTTTATTTAAAAAAACATATATAAAGTAAATAAGAAAATATATAGTTTTAAATTATATATATATATAATATTTTTTAGATTAGATTAAATATATATATATATATATTATTAAATTATTTAATAAATAAGGTTCTTTTTTTCCTCTTAATTCTTATTATTTCTTATCTTTTATATTATTCTTAAAATTAAAACTATACTCTATTAACATTTAATATTTTAGTATTACCTAATATAAATCTTAATATATTAGTTACTCATCCCAATTTAAAGCTTAATTAAACTTTGTTTATAATTGCACACTATATCCTATATTATCTTATTATATTTTATACTATATTATTTTTATATTAAATTTTCTTATATATTATATTAGTTCAATTACTATTATATTTATATATGAATAATATTAAAACCATTGAAATTTTATTAGCAAATTAATAATACTTATGTTAATTTTATTTATTGTTATTTTAAATTTTATCTATAATTTATTTGATTTAAATTTAATACTATATATTATAATACTATTAAAAAAATATCTTTATTATACTTTAATAATAATAATAATAACTTAATTATTCAGATCTAAGATTTTAATTTTTAAAAACCTATTACCGTTTAAAAAACCTTTATTAAACAATTTTTAGTTAAAAAAATATAACTCAAAAAGCTTAAATCTAATAAACTAGTTATTTCACTGTTATTAATATATTAAATCATTTTTTTAATATTTTTAAAAATAAATTAACTATTTATGATAGTTTGAAAAACTTTTATAATCTTAAAAATTATTTTAAAAATATAAAAAATTAATTTAATTTAATTTAATTTTAAAATGAAGATTTAAAAAATATCTTTAAATTAATTATATTTTTTAGAAAAATCAACTTATATTTAATAGTTAGCTTATTATAGGCTTAATCTTAAAGAATTATTAGGGGGATAACCTATTATAAGAATATAAGCTTTTAAATAATTAGAAAAAACTTTTAAAAAAAATATTACTTAAAAAATTAAGTTTAATTAATAAGAGAAAAGCTTTCTTAACTTAAATAAAGAATTTTTACAAAGTAATTAATCAAGAAATTTAATTAGATATATTTAAATATATTAAATATATTAAATATCATTAAAAAA
>JNEM01015565.1:0-14277 GCA_000697335.1 Conidiobolus incongruus B7586
AATTTAATTATAAGTTATTTATTTTATATTTTTATTAATTAATCTAAGTTTAATCTCTAATATATATAATAGACTTATAAAATTAATATTAAATTACTTAGATAGTTTTTATTTAAATTAAAATATTATATTTTAATATATTTTTTTATTTTATCAATCAAAAAGATATTATTAGAATTTTTATTAAATTTAAATAAATTTCAAATTATATCCCTTTTAAATTTATAGCAAATTTAATAAAAAAATAATATATTTAGATATATATCATTATTTTTATAAGCTATTTATAAATTTTAAATGATTTTAAAGGATTTATGGTTAAGATTTAATAATATTTAAATAAATACCTTTTGATAATTACTGTTTAATTTAAGTATAATTAAATTTTAACTCAAATTTTTAATTAAAAATATTAATTCTCTTATAAATTTTATTTATAATTAATAATTAAAAATTAGCAATATTTTTGAAATATTAGAAATTAAAAAATTTGCCATTTTTTTCTTTCTGAATTAATATTATAATAATTAATCTTTATAAATATTAATTGTTGAATTATTCAAGATTTAAATTGAAATGAATATAATGGCTATTAATCAAAAATATACCATATTAATTAAACCTTGGATACAATATGAAGTTGATTATTTTGAGTTATAGAAAATATATCTTAGTTATTATTCAAATTAAACATTAAATATTCCTGATAATAAACAGAAAAGTTTCTGATTATTATTATCAAATATTTCTTTTAGAAAGTGTGATCACATATGATGAAAGTTTTTGAAATAATTTTTTAGTTTGGTGAGTAGCGAAAAGTCGCCAACGATTCAAAATGACCGAACTATGACGAAATCAAGTTCAGCAATCCCGAAGACTGCGAAAATGCGGGAAGTTTGCACTGCTCTGTTGCCAGCCTCATGCGGTTCCCCCCTCTTAACCCACCTAGCTACCAAAGCTTACACCATGATAACTATGTGGACATTCTGCTTCACGGGACTGAGCTCAACTCCGACCAGTCTAAAGGTCAAATGTACGTGACTCCCTATCGCTGACCCTTCCAGAAGCGGAAGTTACAGATGGATGCCAAACCATCCGGTCGAGATGATATTTTGATTACAAACTAATTCTGACTATATACATCATTTAATAAAAACTAATTAATATGGGATTATTGATTTGTTCTAAATTATATAATCTATTAAAAATTTTCAAATTCCCAATTAATTTTTTATTACTCAACATTTGATAATAATAATTTTAAAAAAATTCTTTAAATATAGTAATTAATATGTGAAACTCTTAAAATAACTAAACTATATATATATATATTTATAAAAATTAATGAATAACTTTTGTCTAATCAAAAATTAATAAAATAAATTAATAATCTTTTTGTAGAAATCAAAATAAAAATTTTCATTTTTGTAGTATTATAAATCAATATATGATAAAATGAATTAAAAAATTTATTAAAAATTTCAAGTTGATTATAAATAATAACCTTTATAATCAAGAATAATATTTAAGTCATTTTTGTTGAAATCAACTTGAAACATCTCCAAATTATAAAATTGAAGGATATAGACACATCTATTAGTAATGTATAATAGATATTATAACAGATCAAAATTGGATGAATTGATAATTGGAGGAAATGAAATGAATCATTAAAGCGATTTAATCGTGTTTAATACGAACGACCATCATACTTAAATTATCGGTACTGAAATTATTTAAAGCGTAGTCCAGTAGTTTTTTGGAAGCTTCTTGAGGGTCTTCAATATCGGAAATTAAATTAACAGCATCTTGGTCTGAACAAACGTCCCATAGCTAAATTGAATAATTATTAATGTTAAATATGGAATTAAACAATAAATGCTACTTACACCATCACAAGCAATTATTAAGAATTTATCGCTAGGTTCGATATCTACTTGAGCGGTGTATGGATTTCCTACTACGAATTCTTTCATTGAAGAATCTCCTAAAGAGCGAGTTACTGCCAAAACACCTATAATAAAGATTAATTCAAATTATTATATAGATTAATTAAAAAAATTACCATTAACTCTGTTGTTCATCATAAAACCACCAGCTTGAAGCACACGTTGAGATTCTTGAGGATCTGAGCCTTTATGGTCATAAGTTAATCTAATAGCTTTATCGTCACGACTAAAATCATTGAAATTAATTCAAACTTATTGAGTATAAAATAAACTTTTAAAATTTACCATAAAACAGCTCTAGCATCTCCAGCGTTTGCTACGTATAATCTTCTCTATTAACACAAAAAACATTAACCTACTTTGAATTTGACAAATTAATAAGAATTTACTTTTTGAGTCACAATACTAGGATCTTTATCATCCTGGACATTTTCCCATCTTATCAAAGCGGTAACAACAGTACATCCCGCGTACATTTTCTTTTCACTCAAATGTTTATCGGTTAAAACGAAGGTATCGTTAAAAATTTCTGGAATTGGTTTATCTGGATAAGTTAACATTAATTCGGTTAAAATCTATTTTTTTTAACTCTCTAATTAATAATATTAAATATAAATTTTTTTTTAAAAAAATAATACTTGATACAAATTTTCACCACAATATTCAGCAGCTGCTTTACCAGCGTGACCGTCGAATATAGCGAAAAAACCTTGATCTTTAACACCTCCTAAATTATATACGTAACAATGTGCGTCCTAATTCTTATTAATACTCAATAAAATTTAATACAATAAATTAGCATTACTTCCATCGTCCTTCTGCACCTCTGATTTTTATCAAAGCTAATTCCCACTTGAAAACTGTAATCTCCCTCTGGTATAGTATTGACACTAGGGGCCAATTCTTTAGCATTACTGTCAAAGTTGTTACTATTAGTAGAGTCTAAATTAGTCGTCATCTCAAAATCTCTTTTATCTTAATAATAATAATAATAATAGAAAAAACGAAAAAACAATTAAAATCAAACACCTCTTAAAGAACTAATGAATATTTAAAGAAAATCTTAAAAATTTTTAAACAAAAAATTTATATATAAATTTAATTAGGATAAAAAACAACAATTGTTCAATATTGAAATTTTAACCCCTTTAATAATGTTATTATTGAGTATTGAAATGGGATTAAAAATGATGTCATGAAATCTTTCAATTATTATTGGCTTTTTCCTTTCAAAAAATAATCTTCAATTAGAATTTTAATTTCATTTGAAGTCACCTTAAATCCAATATTCAAATAGAATAATTAATTATCTCATAATTAACATTCAATTAGTTTAAAGCTAATATATAATTTATTAAATTCTATAATATTTTATTTTGTATTTAAATTAAAAAAAGAATATTTTTTTCAATATTAATAAATTTTATTTAGTATTAATTATAGAATTTTCACAATTTATATCGGGGTAATTTAGCTCAAATTTATATATATATTATTTAATTATGATTGTTATTACTCTTTTTTTCATTTTTAAAATTAAATACTTTGAATAATATTTTAACAGTATAATAATAACAATAATAATAACACCTGTAATAATACATGATAAGATAAAATGGTTTTAATAAACTTAAATAACTTGGAAAATCCCCAATACAGAATATTGAATACTGATATCAATTCAATTACCAATGATTGCAATTATTAATAGTATTGCCCCATTCATACCAGTTTACATAATGAAATTCGTGTATTGGGCCATTTTTCAGGTTTAATAGTTTATAAGGTATTTTAACTATTAATGTAAAAATTCATTTAATTATGATATTTATCACTCTAAAATCTTTGAACTGAAATAATTTATCAATATTAAAATTGATGATTTTTAATAAATACAATTATATATAAATCAGAGATAAAAGAGCTTTTTATTCTAATGTTTAAATTTGATGAACTATTGATTAAATTGATTGAAATATTTTATAAAACGTATTTTTGTGAAATATGAAAATGTATATAATTCTTTGTATTAAAAATATATCTAATATTTTAGAATCATCAAAAAATTATTTCGAAAGTAAGAACGTGGTGTGTATATAATTTGAAATTATCACGAGGTTTATTTAAATAGATTAAATGAACAACCATTGTTTATCTTTCATTCATCCTATAGTAACTGATTTTTAAATTAAATATCTTTTTCTGCGACAAGGTTCGCATTAATAATACTAAATATTCAAAATATATTCTTTCTTATTTATTATTGAAAATTGTATCAAATTATATATAATGCTATTATCAATTTTTCGAATTTTATAATGTAATTATTTGCCTAGTTTGCCAAATCATAAATTATTTAATATAAGACTTTATAAAATATAAAATAATAAAATAATATTCCTTAATTATCATTTTGAAATCAATATAAATAAAATAATAATTGGGGGTTTAAAAATGATAAATATACAAAATTTATATCACATAAAATAATAAAAGATAATTTCTAATAATATTAATATTCTATTAATGAATAAACCTATAAGATACAATTTAATTAAATTATTAATAAAACATAACTGATAATTTGCGTTAAATGAAAAATGAAAAATTTATTTAAATATGCATTCATGAATATACTCAGTCACAGCTATTATACTGCTTTAAAATAAATTTATAATAAAGTCTAATATTATTAATTTTAAAATTTTTACAAATAAAATAAATTAAAATTATATTGATTTATAATTTGTATTGTTATGATTAATTAATTATTAAAAAATTCTGAATAATTTAATATTAAGTTTATTTATAACTTATATAGATATGGTTATATACTATTGAATTATATTTGATATATTTTCTATTTTTTTTTCATTTATATCTATTGAGCCTAAATTATTGCAACTTATATATTATTTTTAAAATGGATATAGTAAATAAATCAAATAAAAACATTCTTTCTCTGCTTCTGAACAAATATTAACAACTAAAAATACTGTAAAGTTTTGCAAATTTCTAATAATATACATATGAATAGGTTATTTTAAGCATATACGATTTATAATTATTATATTTATGATTTAAAAATTAGTTTAATATAATAAACTTAAATTGGAATAATTTAATTGAATTATAATCTTATAATGTAATTTATGTATTTTTAAATTAATCATTCTTAAAATATCAAATTAATTTAATGTATAATTAATTAAGTGTTATTTGAAATAAGTTGAAATATTAACACTCAATCGGGAATAAAGAAATTATATTAAATGAAAGGTAATATTTAGATCATTGTAAAAATTTACCCTTGAATAAAATAATATTCTTAAATGATAGTCTTCAACAATATATCCCCAAGGTTTTTAGAATTACAAAATTTAATTATTTTAAATTCAATTTTTTTATGATCTAATTTTACCTTATAGTATATATTTTTGATATAGGAATATTAATATAAAATAAAGCATAAAAAATGGCATAGATACTATATAGAGCTATCAATTTAATATTATTGAATCTTTTTATCTAATATTTTGAATTAAAATGATTTAATAAATGTATATAAAATTGGAAATTTTTTTCTCACAATTTATTATGAAGTTTATACTATTAAAATCTAAAACTAATACAAATAAACTTCTATAAAACTTGATTTATTTCCATTTAAAATTGTTATAATATTTTTAACTTATTAAATTAATTTTATTATTAAAAGATATTAATTTAGTATTATCATAAGAGTATAATTAATTAATTTTAACTTTCTTTTTTTATAAAAAAATTATAACAAATCATCTATGAAAAATAAAAAATAATATTATTTATTAATAATAGACAATAATATTAATACAATGATAGTTTATTTAAAAGATTTATAAAATAATATTCATATAATTAATATTAATTTCTTATAAATTATCAAATAATTTTTATTATTTAATTTTTTATTATATTAAATTAAATATTATCAACTTTAAATAATAATAATAAAAAATAAATTAAAATTATAATATTAATATTTTTATTTTTAATAATTCAATATAAGTAATATATATAATAAAAATTAATTCTATTAAATTATTTTAATATTAAATATTATTTTAATTAAAATAATAAAAAATAAATTAATAATCTCTTTTTCTATATTTATATAGATCCCGTTATTCGATACTCTTCCCAAGCTTCAATTGTCTTTTGTACACCTCGAAGTACTCTAGGATTCTGGTAAGCATTCAGTAAACTTACAGCAAAACTTGGAAATAATAGAGATTCCAAAACATTTTGAGTGTTCAATCGTTGGTACTTGACATAGGGTTTGGAATCCTTTAACGTCGTCTGCTGAGCCCATAGGATTAAGTGTTGGAGGGGTTTGGATGGGAAGTAAACCAAGTCCGAAGATTGTAAAGAGTAATTATAAATTTCTTGAATGAGGTCAAGGGCTTCCATATGGTGCTTGGATTTAATGTATGCAAGGGTTAAAGAGCCTAAAATTGATGAGATTTCAGATGTTAAAGAGATGTTGGATTGTTGGTTAAATCGAATTTGGAGATCTCCCAAATCGTCAATTTCATAACTAAAAGGTAATTGTTGACCATCATCCCTGAAATAGTCGAAGGCTTCCACTACGGCTTCTTTGACACTTTGGATGCCTCGGAGTTGGACAGCGAGTTCAATTTCCATGCGGAATAGGGTGGACATGCCCTTGAAATGCGAGATCTCTTCCTCGATGCCTTGGTACTTGACGCGTTGGATTTCCGCTAATGTGCCTACTTTCACTTGGGTGGGCGATTGGAAACTGATGATGGAGTCCAATTGAACAGGTGTCCATCTGTAGAATTTGACCATATGACTGACAACGAAGTCATAACTCTGTCTAAACAGCTCAGGGTCTTTTGATAGTGTACCGCACCAGAGGATCGCTTGCAATAAACTCAGTGGGTATTTGGCATCAGGATGTTCCATTTCGAGCCTGGGTAAATAGTAAGAAATAGCACGATTCGCTTCCTTGGGTCTACCTTGACAGATCCAGAACAATTGCTGGTAAGCGTACAATGGATTGGGTAAATTGAGCTTTTGGCCAACTTGCCAATGTCCGAAAAATTCGTGAGTAGATCCACCACATGCAATAGTTCTCAACATTGCAATTCTGGAGTCTTGATTGTGACGGAATCCGTGTTCCCTCAAAATCACCTGTAAATGGTGTAATCTGTGAATCACATCGGGTTGGTAAAGTGCTGGTCTGTTGAATGAGTACTCTGTAGGTTTTTTGGGCAAACAAGCATACATCAATGGAATTACAAGTTCATGATCCGTCAATTTGTAGTTACAAACGTGCATCAAACCGTTAATCTGATCCAAAAACGTAATATGCAAAGCCTTGTCCAATTCCAAACCAACCAAAGTCTTGACCAAACTGGGGAAGTACTTATCTCCATCCTGAATGAGGCCACCACGCTCCAAATGAATTTTGAAATGATTTAAAATCAGCTGAAAATATTTAGCATCTTTTGCCATATTTGCTAACTTATTCAAGCTTTTAAATATTAAATCAAATTGTAGAGGTGTAAAAATCAACTGAAATTCTGTAAGTTTGAGATATTGCTTTTGCCAGTTTTGTACTATTTCATCGAAATGGATACTTTCTGATTTAGCGAGTAATTTATAACTCCAATGTTGTAAATGTAAAGTGATAACTTTGGGATTGTTCAAATCTAAATTCAAATAATGAACCAATTGAGGTACGTTGGGATATCGACTTACGTTCAAACTCTGTAGAATTTGAACTTGATCTTCAAAATTGTAAGATTGTAATATATTGACAATATCAGTATTAATGTCGTTGAATAATAAAGATTCTGAAATGGTTAAAATCTATATTATATAAAAGTGAATATAATAAAAACGAATAATTAAATATAATTATAAGTACCTTTTGAACCTTGTCCAACACTTCCTTATTGTTTAAAGTTTGAATAACTTCCTTATCCAAAAGTTGAGTTTGAGATGAAAATTTTTTAATACTATTCAAATTAAAACCGTTATTATTGTTAAATAAATGAATAGATCTGCAAGATGACCATCTTGGATTGAGAATTGATCGTTTAGTTATAAATAATCTGGGTATGGAATTAGCCGATTTCATTGTGTTATTATCAACATATAAATAATAACTATTGAGTAGATTAATAAATTAATAATTAAATTTTATATATGTTTTTTTTTGTTTTTCAATAGTTGATTAATCATTAATTTTAATTAATATAGCAACTTTAGTAAAATAGATTTATTGATCCATAATCAATTTTCAAAAAATATGGGATAATTGAAAATTAACAATCTATAATGTTTCTTATATTTTGTTTAAATAGTTTAAAATAATTAATAAAGATTAAATCCAATTAATAAAATATACTCTTAATGGTATAGTTTTAGAATATTGGTATTGTTTATTTAAAACCATATATATATCACTTTATTATTTTTTTAATTTAAGGAAATCTATAAATTTCTCGAATATTATGATTAGAAATCCCATAACTTGGTCTATTATATTATTAGTTTTAAATGGATGTAATTCTTAATTTGAAAAAAAAATTAAAAAAAATTACATAATTTAATTATTATCGACTAGAAATAATATAATAATAATAATTAAATATGT
Source organism: Conidiobolus incongruus B7586 (assembly GCA_000697335.1). Lineage (NCBI taxonomy): Eukaryota > Fungi > Entomophthoromycota > Entomophthoromycetes > Entomophthorales > Conidiobolaceae > Conidiobolus > Conidiobolus incongruus. Next base: position 8,614 of record JNEM01015565.1, read on the forward strand.
CAAATATTGAACCTAAAGACGAAGATTTATTCACTATTGACGAAGTAGGCACCACCAATAAGTCAACTACCTCAGAACCTCAAACCAATTCGAAAAAGAGGTCTAACACTTCCTCCACCTCTGATGAAGTACGCTCACACAAAACCCTATTCGTTCGTAACGTACCCCAAACTGCTCAAGATTCTCAATTTCAAGAATTCTTCGAACAATTTGGTCCTCTAAAGACCTGCTTTTTGGTTAGAGATCCAAAGAATAAATTATGTAAGGGATTTGGGTTTGTTAACTTGTAAGTTTAATATTTGTTAAAAATAGATAAGTTATTAATGAAATTGTAGTTCAATGAAGGAAGATGCTGAAAAAGCTATTGAAGAATGTAAAACTCAAGAATTTAATGGGAAAATTTTAAAATTAGAATGGGCTATTAAAAAATCAAGTAATAATTTATTAATTCAAACAAAAAATTTTTTTATTTAATTTTTCTAATTTTATTTTAGTTGAAGATAAATCTGCAATTAAACAATTGGAAGGAATTCCTGACAAGAAGCACAAGGGGGCTAAACACTCTCACAAGTCCGATTTGAATACTTTAGATCGTAGTATTGCTATTACAGGATTGCCTAATTCGGTAGGTCGTCCTCAACTCGTGAAATTTTTAGAAGAGCACAACCACTTTCCCCAAGAGATTCAATATAAGGGTGGTAGAGGATTAGCTATTGTAGTATTTGAAACTGTAGAAATTGCCCAAATTGCTGTTTCAAGTCTCCAGAATCAAACTTTGAATGGCAGTAAATTAGAAATTCAATTTTTACAATTGTTGATTTCCAAGACCAAACAAAATAGATTGATTTTGAGGAATTTACCATTCCAATTGAGTGAACCTGAATTGACAAAAGTTGCTAATGGATTTGGTGCTGTTGTCGAATGCAAGATTCCAAGACATCAGGAAACGAATAAGCCTTTGGGATTTGGGTTCCTTCAGTATTTGAATGCTGGAATGAGTGAATTGGCTTTGGAGAAACTGAATAATAGGGAATTTTATGGTAGAAAAATTACTGCAAATTGGTGTTCGGGTAAAGATTATCAAAATAAGAATGAGCAGGAGCATGATGAAATTAAGAATGAGGATGAAGAAGATGAATTGGAGAATTATGGCCAAAATGCTAAAATGTTTGAAGATGCTCAATCTGATGAGATGCTTACTTCTGATGAAAGCTCCTCTGATGATGACACTGAAAATGATGAAGAAGATAATGAAGATAGTGATGACGATAACGATGACGAAGCTGAAGACGATGAAGAAGAAGAAAATGATGAAGAGAGTGAATCTGAAAGTGAAGCTGAATTAGACAAAGACGAAGAGGAAACTAAAGCTACCGAATCATCAACCACCGACGAAGCCAACACTACATTATTCATTCGTAACATTTTGTTTGAAACTACAGAACAAGACCTCTTCGACCACTTCTCCGAATTCGGTCCCGTTAAATACGCCAGAATCGTCGTCGACTCCGCTGGAAGATCTCGTGGCACTGGTTTCATTCGTTTCTACAGAGCTGCCGACGCTAAGAAGGTACTCAACGAAGCTAAGGTTGCTAAAGCCACATTACCTGCTACTGCCCCCTCCACAAAATCAGTACTTAAGCCAGAATTACCTCAATCCCAATCCAGTCGCTTAATGCTTCACGATCGCTTACTTGACGTCGTATTAGCTGTTGACAAGGACGAAGCCGCCAAACTCGCCACACCTAACAAGAAGAAAGACAAGAAAAATATGTATCTCCTCAAAGAAGGTGTTATCTTCCCCAATACCCCTGAAGCTGAAGGCCTCCCAGAAGCTGAAGTCACCAAACGTCTCCAAAGTCACGATCTCCGTAAACGACAATTGGAAAAGAATCCATCTTTGTTTTTATCCAAAACTAGATTGGCAGTTCGTAACATGCCATTAGACTGGACCGACAAAGAATTGCGCACTTTAGCTCGTGAAGCCGTACCCAATTTCAAACGCGAAGTGAAAGCTGGGAAGCTTAAGGACCTCACCAAAGAAGAAAAATCCGAAGGATGGGACCGCAAGCCCAAGCTCAAGCAAGTGAAAGTGGAAGTTGACAAGAAGAATGTAAATGCAACAACTAACAAAGCCAAGTCCAAAGGTTTCGGATTCATTGAATTTGAGCACCACAGTCACGCACTCGCGGCACTCCGCTACCTCAACTGCAATCCCGACATTAAGGGCCTCAATAAGAGTGCGAAAATCGCTAAAGCCAATCAGGAAGCTAAAGGCCGTGTAAATCGTCGTCTCCTCCTAGTGGAATTCAGTGTGGAGAACAAACTGGTATTGAAGAGGAGAGAAGAACGCAAGAGAGTAAATTTATCCGAATACTTTATTAAGCATTCACTAACTTTTATTTTCATTAATAGAAACTGGAATCTATTCAAAAATCTACACAAAAAGTAATTTCTAACCTCTAAATTCCTCTTATAATGATATTAATCGAATTTTCTATAGGCCAAAAACTCCTCTAAAAAGGATGAATCACCATTTAAAAAGCAGAAAACTAATGCCAAAGATACCACTAAATCTAATAGTGGTACTGATAAACCCAAAAAGAAGAAGAAATTTTTCCATGTAAGTTCCAATAATTCATTTTCCATTAAGATTCAAAATTAATTCAGTTAATCTAGAAGGGAAAATAATCTCTAACAATAGATTTTCAATATCAATATGATTTATAGATACATTTAAAGTTTTAAAATATAGTTAAATTAATTTTTATTATTATTATTAGTATTGATTAAATATAAGTTTTTTATGATATTACCTTGAATTTGAAGTAATGGGAAATTTTTTAATTTCTGATTTTTCAAATATATTATTAGTTTGAAATAAATAAATATATACCAAGTTAATAGGAAATTATATATTTTTAAAATATATATATATATATATATATATAATAATTTTTTGATTAGAAAAATAATTTTTTAAAATTGGTTGTTTAATTTAATTATATTTAAACTAAATAGTAATTATCAAAAGTTTTTTATTTTAGTATTAGTAAAACTTAACTATAAACCCTTTAAAATTATTTAAAATTTACAAATAGTTTTTAGTAATAAAATATTATTTAAATTAACAATTTATTATTAGGTAAATTATTTTAAAGTTAAAAAAAACTATTTAAAACTTATTAAAATTTAAAAAATTAACTTTAACTATTATTTTTTTTAATTATTAATAAAGTAAAAAAATATATTAAAAAGTACTTTTTTATTTTAATTAAAGAATTATTTAAGTACTTTAATATTAGTTTTATAAGTATTTTATATATATTAAAGTTTAAACTCAAATTAATAAATATAAATATAAAATAAATACTTTATAATTTAACTAAAGTTTAAAAAAACTAGAATAATTATTATTAAATAAAACTTATTAAAATATTACTAGAAATTTAAACTTTTTAGTAAATAATTATAATTAATAAATTTTAAATCTTTATATATAATCTTTTACTAAAACACAAATTAAAATGTTAAGTTAAATTAACTTTTTTTATAAATTCCTTTAAATAAATATTTTATTAATAAGTAAATTTTAATTATTATAATAAATTATAATAATATATGTTATTTTTATTTAGTTTTTAAAGAAAAATTAATAATAAACTTTATATTACTTTTTTAAATAAAAGTATTTCTAATTAATATTCTTAATATAATTTAAAAAAACTTATTATTTTATATAATAATTGTAAAATATATAAATTTAAAGCTGTAAAAAATTTTCTAATTAAAAATAATTAGAAAAAACTACTATATCTAATATACTCTTTAGATTATAATTTATGTAATTATAATTACTTTAAGCAATTAAAAAACTAGCTTATAAGAAAGAAAATTTCTACAAGGAAATTTAATTAGTTTGTAAAATATCAAATTTTAGTTTTTAATAAAAAGATTTATTTTTTAAGTATTAAATCTTTACTAAAAGTATAACAAAAAGTTATTAATAATAAAAAAACTATTAAATTTATATTATATATTTATTTTAATATATTATATATTAAAATATTTATTTATTTTGAATTGCAAAAAATTCCCATTATTAAAAATATAGAGTAATAATATATTCTTATATTTGTTATACTCAATTGAATATTTAATAAAAATCTATTTTGATTTTAATTATTTAAATTGAGATTAACAGAATATTTGGTAATTTATTCAAAATTCATATAGTGATTATAATGATAGGTATTAATAAATTAATTTCAAATATAAAATAATAAAATGTACTCTAAGCAAAAAGAAAGTATTATATGATAAGACAATATGTAATAAAATTTTAATAATAATTTATTAAAAATGTTTATTACAATTATTGTCAAAAATTATTGAAACAGATTTTTTAAACAGAAATTCTTATCAAACTTATTTGAGAAATCAATATGTGAATTTTTTATTAAAAGGTTATTATAATCTCATATTAATGGAAAACAATCTGATGATATATGTATTCACAATTTGTTCCTTGCAAAAATATCATCTTGACCAGATGGTTTGGCATCTATTTGCAACTTCATCTTCTGGAAGGGTCAGTGATGGGAAGTCACGTACATTTGACCTTTAAACTGATCGGAGTTAAGCTCAGACCTGTGAAGCAGAATGTCTACATAGTTATCATGGTGTAAGCTTTGGTAACTAGGTGGGTTAAGAGGGGGGAGCTGTATGAGGCTGGTAACAGAGCTGTGCAAACTTCCCGCATTTTCGCAGTCTTCGGGATTGCTGAACTTGACTCCTTCATAATTCGGTCATTTTGAATCGTTGGCGACTTTTCGCTACACAACAAATCAAATAAACTAAATCCAAATTCTTCAAAAGATTATGATTCAGAAAATGAAGATATCTCTGAGTTTTATAGTCTTATTCCAATTTTTTCCTAAAGCACTCATAATTGGATCAAATTTTGTATTCTGTAAAATATATATTTGTAATATATTTATTCAATTTATAAAATTACAATAATCATTTTGTAATCTATAATAAAGGGGAATAATGATTTATAATTTTATATTTATTATTTATCATATTAAGAAATATCAATTCAATAAGTAAATATATTTTTAATGCAAATATTTTGATTTAAATCAATTGTTATCAAAATAATTAACCAATATATTTATTTTATATTTGTAATAATATAATTTTGAATATATATTTTATAGTGTTAATTATAATAATACTGACCATAATATATATCAATAATACATAAAATAACTCTAAAATATAAAATATAGTTTTTCTAATAATAATTAATATTAATTCAAAATTTGAATCAAATTAGAAATAAAAAATATTAAAATAAAAATGTTTTATTAAATAAATATCATTATTAAATTTTATTAATAGTTATAATACTGATTTATAAAGTAAAAAACCATTAATTTTGTAATTTATGACTGTTTTTTATATATTTATATATTGATTTAAATATATGAATATCTATTTACAAAATTACTTATATAAGTTATTATATATATAATAAAAAATATTCTATCTAAATTAGATATTTATCTATTTAAATAATTAAAATCATAATTCAAATTATAAATAAATAATTTATTTTAGATTTTAGTTTAATTTAATTATTTTTTATATTAATAAAAT
>JNEM01015570.1:0-11661 GCA_000697335.1 Conidiobolus incongruus B7586
AATAAAATAGTAAAGTAGCTAATTAACTTTATTTTTAGCTAATAATTTAATATATATCAATGTTAAAGTTAAATATTATATATAATTAAAAAATCTAATAAATATTAATTATTAAGTTTATAAAAAATAAATATATATTTTCAACTATATATTAATATTAAATGAATTAATTTATTATAAATAAAGGAGTATTTTGATTTTTTGTTCTAAAAACTTATGATATTCTAGATAATTCACTTTATAAACCATGGTTTAATAAGTTTGAAATATTGAAACCATCCAACTTTCTTAAATAAACCCCCCTCTCTATTTTTAATAATTTTAACTTTATTCTTTCTTTATTTTTTACTTATTTTTTTTTGGTTTTTTTGCCTAATATTTTTTATTCTTTTACAGGATTCCTCCCAATTAGGCAAGTTTAAACCCCAATATAAATATCAAAATAAAATTATTATATTTTTTTATTAATTTTATTTGATTAAATCAATAAAATAATATTTATTAAATTATTTAAATATAAAATTATATTAAAATAAAATTATAATATAATATAAAAGGTTTTTTTTAAAATAAATATATTTTATTAAATTCAAAAAAAATAAAATTCCAATATTATTTCAATAGAATTGTATTTAAAACTTAATCTTATTATTAATATAATTTATATTTTATTTAATTTATATTGATATATTAATTATTAATTTTTGAACAATTATATCCAAAAATTTATTTTAATTATTTATTACCAAAATAAGCTATATTGGTGAAAATTCTATATTTCATTAATATTGAATCAAATAAACTAAATTAACTTAATAAATTTATTATTTTAAAAATATATTATTATAAGACAATATATAAAATTGAATAATATTATTTATTCAATTTATTTCATCCAATAAAAAAAATTTTTTTTTAGTAAATAATCAATAAAAAAAATTAATAATAATATTTAATAATTAAAATTAATTTTTAACGGAATAATATTTAAAATTCATTAATTTTAATGGATAAAAAAATTTTATTATAATTTTTACATTAAAGAAAATATTAGATTACCATAATATTATTATTATATTCGCTCTATTGACTAAATTTGGAAATTTTTATTAAGATATGTGACATAAATTAATTATAATATTATTTAACTATATTTCATTATTTTTTAGAAAAGAAAAAAAAATATATTGAAAATAAAAAGATTTCTATATAATATAATTAAAATAATTGATTTATATATAAAGTAATAAAAAATAAATAAATAACAAAATTATATTAAAATTTATAATCTTATTAACTTATCTTTAAAATTAATTTATAGGTCATAATCCCAAAATTTAATTGAGATTATAACTGTGACCACTTTGTACAACAATGGAGTTACAGACCAATTGATTGTAGTCAAAGCGATGGAAATTAATGGATAATTTAAGGTTGGGAGATTATTAAATATAATAATAGGTGGTTGAATTAGATGGCCACAATTGAGAGGGTTACAAATTTGTGGTTGGGTGATTGTAATGATCAAAATAATGCGATATTCAACTCAAGTCCCAATATTTAGTTAGTTTAGAGTAAAATATAACAGAATGTAATATTTAATATACCTAGACTTAGAATAAATCATAATCCAAATTACATAATCAACCTTGCGTAATTTTGTGATTTTAATTAAACTCAACCAATATTTCATAGAATATTTAATCTTATGATTTAATGAAATAATATTTTTTTTAAAGTTGTATTAAAAATTTTTAAAAAATTAAACATATGGTTATTTATAAATATGTTATATTAATTAATATAGCGTTAAAATAGTAATTGAAGTTATTAATATTTTAAATAAATATATATATATATATTAAAATAAAATATTTTTTAAACATATTTAATTTATATTTATTAAATTTAATCATTTTAATCGTTCAAAGATCTTTCATAAACTAGCTTTTGTGATGGTAATCTCAAAGGGGAAGTAGGCCTTAATAAACAGTCTACATTGCTCAGCAGTGGGTGATTCCTAATATGTGAATAATTCGACGATGGTGATGCAATATTAGGTATCGTACTCTTGTCTTGGTCAGGATCCGAAAGTAAAGAGTTAATAGATATCGTTGAGTCCTTAGGTGATGGAGATTTTAACTCGGTTCTACGATGATCAATATTAGATACTTTAATTTCAGTGCTCATCTCCAAATTGGACATACGTTTCCTCTTACATTTCAAACTCTCCTGATGTCTCGTCAAAATATCTTTTCGGGTGAATTTCTTACCACAAATTTCACACTCATGAGGTTTATCACCAGTATGGGCTCTTTGATGTCTCAGTAGTGAATTTTTGCGATTGAAGGTCCTCGTGCAAATAGTACAAGGGAACATTTTAATCCAAGCGGGGGATTTTTTGGAACTTATTGGTTTTAGATTAATTTCTGACATGTTGGGAGAGGGTAAGCTATGAAGGGATGGTAGATTGATTCTAGGTTGTGAAGAATTTGTTGATGGATGATCAGTTAGAGTATGCTTTATAGAATAATTATTATAAGCCATCATTATTTGGATTGAATGATATTGAATATAAATATACTTGATATAAATCTAAAAAGTACTGATACAAAACAATATAACCAAGTCAACAATTTACAATAACTCGTAGGGTATCTACTTCTATATATACCATACATTGATCATCTAATAAATCTATGTGAAACGTAGCTCCGTCCCCATTACTCACTACGACCAGTAATTATTATTAATGTAACACATTCCAATCATTCCAATTGCCAGGATTCCTTTTCATTCTCATGATTTTTTTGCATAGTGTATTCAATTTGCATTATGATATAAATGAAAAATATGTTACCTGAGCCCAATTTAGTATTATACACGGAATTAAAGTACTCAATATTTTTAATTGGTTATTTAGTTGAAAATTTTTAATATTGATATCATAATTAGATGTTTTTAAGGTGATAAATATAATATATTTTTGAAAAATTAAGTAAATTGAAGTAGTATTTTCATCAGATTAACAATGTGTTTTATTTTTATTATCTAAACACGCTACGAAAATACAATATATGTATGTATAATAACCAATTTTACCAATTATGTAGACTTTGAACTGTATAGTGAATTATAAAATAATATAACAGAATATTCTATTAAAGAAGAAAATGATTAAACATTTAATTTATCTAAACAACAGGAAGTTTAAATTCATATTTATAAATTGAAAAATTTATTAAATATATATTTTAATTAGTAAAATATAAATAACAATGCTATATCGCTATAATGTGAAAGATTACATTTAACATACCATACAAATTTTATGTTAAACAAACATTTCAATCAGTGAAGATTTTAATCCAACCAGTATTTATCATCAAGTTTATCAATTCAATATTTTCACTTTCAATCAAATTGGTAGAATATTTAAATTCCATTGTAATAAGAAAAATTTTTGAATCTAGGCTATTATTAAATTCAAGAAATTGTCAAGGTTATTTACATAATTCTAATATATAAAGTGTCAGGAAACAGTTAGAATAATTGATAATATAATTCAATGTACTGAATAGCATATGAATACGAATTGGATTATGTTGATGTATAATTCAATTTATATAAATTAATAATGTTGAAAATAATTGCATATTTGATTTCTCTATCAAATATAAGTTAAAAATTGGCTCATCAACAAACTAGAATTGCTTTATGTTAAATATAATTATTTCAATTATAAATTTTCAAAAATTATGACCAGAAAAAACTTTTTTCAGTATATCCGAAGTTAATTACACAAATTGAACCATATTTAACTATCTAAAAACAAACAATCGCCACCAAATTATCAATCATTAAATGATTAATTTTCAATCCACTGAGATCATGTTTGTTTATCAATTATTAGACTTTATTCTGAGCTTAAATCTAAGACATTGACAAAGCCCTATTCTTCAAAGTGATTCATGCAAAGTTGATCACTGAATAAGTGTAGAAAAACAAGATAATGCTGGTTTTTTATTATTACTAATCATTAAGGTTTTAATTAGCGTGTGAATAGATGAATATAGAAAATCATATAATTCAAATAATTTGAGGTTTTATAAAATAAATATTCCTATTTTTTTCCTAATTCTTCATTTAAATAGAATTTTTTTAAATTATATTTAATATGAAAATAAAAAATTATAGTATCATTTTATATTATTATATCAAATTTTTTGCTATGCTTTTTTAAATAATTAAAGTTATTCAAAATTATTAATTAATACATTGAATTTTATTTTAAAATATTTATTTCGGAGATAAAAAAATGGATGTAAAATTATTGTGGTAGGTGTTTGTGCATCTATATTTTATTTGTGGCTGGTAGTATCAATTAATACCATAATTTGATACATAAACTTATAAGATTACTGAATCAAAGATATTTTGTTATTAAATGAGTTTGATTTGTTATTTTACGAATTGTAATATACATTTTATACTTTATTAAATCTTTAATTAGAAAATATAAACTTAAGATAATTGATTAATTTATTGGATATATATTAATTTTATAATGAAATGAATTGAATATTTTAGCCTACTTCCAAAAATACATGGTAATTTAATATGATATTTGCGTTTTTTAATAATCAGCATATAACTTCTGTTCATAGTAAAAAAAATTAAATAAATTAAAATAAAATTTAAAAAATTAATGAATATTACAGGGTTCTCTTCTCAGATATATATTGTTTACACAAACTCTGATCAATGTAAGACAATATTTTTAATTTGAAAGTATAATTCATTTTATATTAGTTTTACAAATATAATACTTTGAAAGGTTTCAAATTATATCTGATAAAATTTTCAAATTTGATTGTCAAAGTTTTCACATTTCAAGTTATTTCAACTACCTAAATACTTTAAAATTTTGATATACATATATATAATAATTGTATCTAATAATTTTATCATTAGTAGAATATAGCTAAATATTTAATATATCACTTTACTATCATTATAATGAATATTTCAACAATTGGCCAATTTACCTGTGAAACATCTAAGTCATTATCAATTAATACTAGGAATCAAAATATTGCAGTTCATTTAAAAGGTTAAGATTCATAAATTATTGCAAAGCTCTATTCATGTCATCGAGTAACAGTCAAATGTCTAATTAAAACTTACCTTACAGAAGGTAGAATTGAGACAATGAAACGTGGAAAATCAAAGAAAAGAATTTTGAAAGAGATACATACTAACTCTATTAAATCATATATTGAAGATAATATTTCAATCACCTTGAATAAAATCCGTCAAAAGTTGGAAGTGGAATAAGGGATATCCCCTGCAATTAGTACAGTTAATAAACCAATAGGTGAAATAAATTAATAAATCCAGGGGCTTTCTTGTCAACCAATAAAGTAGAATTCATCTGAGTTAATCCAAGGACGAATTGACTATGCCCACTGTTTAGTTAAATATATCACTGAAAGAAACCCAGATAATATAATTTTTGTTGATGAAGCTGGATTCCAAGTTAGTATGCGAGCTAAAACAGGAAAAGCGCCTAAAGGACAAAAGGCTATTGAGATTGTGGATCGAATTAAGCATAAAAATACCTCTGTAGCAGCTATTATTAGTAGGTCAGGACCAATATTATTTAAGCATCAGGACTTTTTATTTGAAAAAATATCATTTTTTGTATTCACATTTATCACTTTCCTAAATATCTCAGAAGTCGAAATATTGTTGAGGCAATAATAATGGAAAACATAGGTTTTCATAAATATGAATACACTCAACGTCTAATTGAGAATTATAATTATATATTAGATTTTATCCTAAATTATTCACCTTTTTTAAAACCTATTGAAAATAAATTTTCTCAATGGAAGTATATTGTAAAAACTTTAAAGTGTAACATTAAATATAAGTTATATGAATATTAATTTTCAGATTAGGAAATACTGTGCAAAAATTATGTAAATTATAATAATTATTACAAGTATTTTGATAGTAAAGCCACTTCCATGATATTATTGGATATTGTCATCACTCTTGATTCATTTATATACTACAAAACCTTATTAGTCATCCATAGCCTTTATCTCAATATTGATGAACTTTAACCCCTTAAAAAGTGAGTCATAATTCATGAATTACCTTTGATATATAATTTTAGTTACAAGCATTATAATAAAAAAAATCCTTTTTTCAATACAAATCCATCAATCATCTGAACCTTTAAATTATTACTTATTAACTAGTAATTAAGTCAGGAACCAAGATAATATTAAATCTTTGAAATATTTAATTTGTGATATTGTTGATATTTATGATATACAAGCAATCTAATTTCTAATTTAAATATTCTTTCCTTTTGGTATATCCAATAAGTATAACATCCAACTTTTTACCCAATTTTTGGCATTGAGTCAAAATTTACTATGAATATAATTTGAAATATGAAATTATTGATCAAAGAGAGAACAAATAAATATCAAACTGATTTAATATAAATCGAATCAAAATAAAGAGTATTATTATTCTAATTGAACTAATTATATATATTTTAAAACTAGAAGAGAAAAAGAATATTTATAATATTATATAGTTAAAATATATTAAAATACTCAGATTTTATATATTATTTAGAAATATATGGTGAATTATGGAATAATAATATTGATAACCATAGTTGTCAGAGAAAATAGGCTTTTAAAGTTTAGACAAGTAATCACCAGTGGTAAACAATAGTTTACTATAAAATTAAGGGAAATTAATAAGGCTTACCAAATTATTTGAAAATGGCTTATTGCAAATAAAGTAAATACTCAATACTTTTACTTAAAAACTGAATATTTTTGAAATGAAGATATTGGGATGAGTTTATTAAATGATAGGTTTTACCAGTTCATGAAATAAGATATCTCCAATGTGACTTCTTGAATCAATATGGTAATCTGAGTGTAAGTGTGGTGGTAAATACCAATATAGTGCAGAGGAAGACTTAATATAAGAGTAGCGTGACACGGAACGTGGTACTATAACGTGGCTATAGCGTGCAAATGTAAACAAAGTTTAATTAAGCTTCGAACTGGGATGAGTCACCAATATATTAAGATTTATATCAGGTAGTGCCAATATACTGTAATATTGATAGGATGTAGTTTCAATCTTAGAAATAGTAAAAAAAATAAGGAATAGTAAGAATTGAGAAGAAAAGAAGAACCTGGTTTATTAAATAATTCAATGTTATTTATAGAATTAATTTAGCTATAAAAGTATAAATTAATCATATAATTTATAGTTAATTGAATTATATGAAAGTATATATAAGAATTTAGAGAACTAGTCTCTTAACACTGAGTTTCTTAAGTGATTAACAAGGTTATTCCCTATGAATACAAATCAATTTAATTCCCTAATTTAAAAATACCTTATATAAGTAATGAAATAATTAATTCATTATTGATCAAAATAGGATTAATTATAAAAATTTGATAAAAGTGAATATTATAATAATCTATATATTGATATAAATTTTATCAGGATTGTATAATGGATTAGCTTGAAAATATTTCAATTTTATTATTTATATTCCATCCATAGATATTGGTAGCAAATATTAAATATTTAATTCAAAGCTGATTTCAATTATATTTAATATACATAGTTAATCTAGTTTAATAATCATTGAAATAAATAATAGAACATAATCTTTACATATATAATATTGATAATACAAATATAGACATTACATTCCAACTTACCAAGAAATAACATCAACTTTATCAAAATATGCTTGATAAATGATATTCATAGACTCAATATAAAATACCTATTATAATTAATTATCCAAATTTCTCCATTTGAATAAATTAATAGGTATAAAAATTCAATCAAAAACTTTATCACGGATAATATGGAAAAATGATAGTATTTAATTTGGGGTTAAAATTAATTTTTGTCTAATAAGATATAAATAATATGGTATTGATGAAGGTATGTGGGTATTCAATTTATAAACTTTAAATTGAACATATAGGTTCTTTAACACTATTGTAAATATATACGAATGTCAAATATGACGATTATTACCCAATTCTCAAGTAGTTTAAGTTCAAAGCCAGAAATCGATTTACCATCTATCTTCCACTTACAAAATCTTAACATGTCTGAGATTATTCTGCCGCCAATTTTGAAGAGAAATTTATCAAAAACCTCTCGCAACTTTTTTAATGTACCATATGTTGGAGATCTTTCAACCATAAGAGCTCGCTATTGCGCCATATGAGGATTCACACTGACGATAAGCCATACTCGTGTGACATATGCTGCAAAAGTTTTGGTAGGAAGGATATTGGGTCAAGATAAAAGGAGGGTGTTAAGTGTATGAGGAAGAGAATGTTCATTGAGGCTTATAACGATTACAAACTATCTAAATTGCCATATACCAGAAGTGGGTCTAAAATTTCTATTGAGTGGTTATTGTCTGATGAGTGTGATTTGTCAGACTGTGAAATGTCTTCAACATCTAGTGAATTTACAAATCATTCATTAATGTACATTATCAACAATTTTTCATAATATAATAATTACTCAAATCTCAAATTCTAAACTTATTCAATGGATAAACTATAAATTCACTTTAAAATAATTAAAATTAATTAAATTTAATCAAAGTTAATTTAGTATTATAAACGGATTGAAAAATAAATAATGTTTAACAAATAGCACATAACAAAATATCAATTTGTAAATCAATCATTTTGGTATATATTTAAAACATATTTCTTGATAAAGGTGATATAATCTTAATCGAATACTTAATAAATAAAAGTCATAATATTCATTATTTCTTTTTTAGTTTTACAAAATGATTAATATAAAATATTTTTTATTATTTAAAATACTTTTCAGATATGATATATTATGATGATTAACGGATCAACATTTATTTAATTTTTATTTTGTCATTACTATTGATTAAAATAAGTTAGAATATTTTAATATTTAAAAATGATAAATTACATTATTAAATACAATTATGTATTATTATTTGTTATATTTTTTTATAATCTGTCGATATCATACATTGATTATAGTTAAAGCTTGAGCTAAAATTATATACAAATAAAGCGTATTAATTTTACACAATTGAAAGGATCCAAATTTTGGAAAATTCAATCCCATTAATAAATCTAAAATTATAACTTAATATAATTATTTTATATTTGAATATTTAATTGAATTAATTTTTTAATTAATAAGACTTCAAGCTTTTCCTTTTAAATTTCAATTATTTTTTTTATAATATGATTAATATATATTATATTCACATTATTATTATTAATCTTGTATACCTTAAGTATTAATTATATTCAAATTATTATTAAAAATAGCCTTATAAGTTATCACAATATATATAATTAATAACTATGTCCGACCACACATAAAATAATTAATAACCGATAATAAAATTGCCATTATAATTCTAAATTTTATGAAAGACTAATGCTATTCAATTTTTATATTCAAAACTATTCTTAAAAAATATTTTTCAATAATGTTATTGGAATTCCCAAAAATAATGCACATTGAAGTTGTAGTCACACTGTTTAGCCTCTTAATAAAAGGGATTTTGTAAGGTTTCATATGATTTAATGTTTTATGATGGTGTTGGATAAATATCAATATGGGTGATATTCAATGGTGGTGATGGTACCATTGGCTATTGAGGAGGTTGTAATTGGGGTTATTATTGGTGCTAGTTATAGTGATGCATATTACAGGGCCATAACAGTATAATTCACTCAGAATTAAAAAATGATAGGATATATAATCAAAAACTAGATTTTAATTGATAAGTTATCAAAACATATTCAAACAGATAAATTTTATGAAACTCAAAATTATTTTCATAATATTAAATAATTAACATATTGAATTATAAGGTGATATCCTTTAATTCCTATTTTCTATATTAAAATAATTTTATGCAAAAAATCCAATTTTTGTCAATGAACTAATTTTAATAAATTAATTTAATATCAAATTAGTTTGAAAATAATTGGCTAATAATCAAGTTATTTTGATCTAATTAATACTTCCAATCCTTTAAATTAATTTTTAAATAATAGCTATTCTATATAATAATAATAATAATAATAATATTTCAAGTCCTAATTATGTCAAGTGAAGTTACTAATATAGATTCCAATCAACCTAATATATTTACAAAGATCAAAAATATTTTTTGATTATTTTGAAAAATAAACCGTAACCTTTTTAACCCAAAACAAAAATTCATACCATATTGAATCTTTTATTATACCGTTATAAACAAATGCTTTAAGAATATAATTGTTTTTATAAACTTAAGTAAAAACTATTAAAAATTAAAAAAAAATAATAGATTTATTGATATTTATTTGAGAATATTAAAATATTAGTAAAATTTAATTTAATTATAATATATATATATATATATTATATTTTATTAAAATTAATTCAGCTATATTTTTAATAGTTCTTAATTAAAAATTAAAAATATTAATATTATAATATTAAAATACCTTATGATAAATATTTGAATTATATTTTAATATTAAATCAATTCAAATTAAATATTTTAAATTATATATCAATATACTGTTTATTTGCTTTCTTAATATTATTATTTACCATATTATTTTAGCAATACTTCAACTTATAATTTGATTCATTGGATATTATAGGTTATTAATATTAAAAAGATCTCTCATCAATTGAATGATTTAAATGTTATTTCATAGATAGAGATATAATTAATAGATCATTTTACATTACTGAGTAGTGTGTAACTCTTGACATTTTAATGACTCCAGGATGATTAGCACTTCGGATTGATATTAAAGTCAATATTAGTGTGCCAAAGTCAAGATTTAATGGAAATCAAAATAGGTTTTGATCAGTCAAGAAAATAGTCAATCCAATTCACCAATAATATTTGATTTATAATAATAGCAACATTATATTCTAAACCCCCTTTCTTTTACATTAAAAGCTCCCACTATTACTTGATATAATATTCTTCTTTATAAACCTAAATTATATATGTCGCGCTCCTATAACTTATCCCCAACGTGGATTCTCAAATCTCTAAATGATGAATTATTTTTGCTAAATTTTTAGTAGTCTAAATGAATTAAAATATTTTTATCAATTGTGGAGATTTCTGGAGAGTTCCTAGAGGTTTTAAATCAATACATACCATTATCAGAGTAGGTAGATTACAAAGCAAAATGATAAATTGAATGAAACAATGGACAAGGTTGGAAAGTAATAATAAAATTTTCAGAGAATATAAGTTATTATTATTATAAATTTTAATCAGCTAAATATATTCAACTATAATTTTTAGCATAGCAATATTTTTCTATAATATTTTACAAAAATAAAACTAATATTTAATTAATTATAATTTAGTAATTTATATAATATATATTCTTTTATTTGTATGAATCATACAATTATCCATATTATTTACATCTAACAATTATTATTATATTACCTTGAATTTGAAAAGATAGGAAATTTTTAATTTCTATTTTTTCAAATATATTATTTGCTTTAAAAAAATTAAATTTTATAGAATAAATAAGAAAATATAGTTTT
>JNEM01015573.1:0-47824 GCA_000697335.1 Conidiobolus incongruus B7586
TAATTTATATAGTAATTATAAAATATATAAAATTAAAGCTATAAAAAATTTTCTATATAAAAAAACTAAGAAAAACTAGCATATTTAATATATTCACATAATTATAATTTATGTAATTATAATTGTTTTAAGTAATTAAAAAATTTATTTATAGGAAAAATATTTTTGCAAATTAATTAAATTAGTTTATAAAATATTAAATAACTATTTTTAATAAAGGAAACTATTTTTTAAATATTAGAAGCTTGTTAAAAATATAATAAAGAGTTATTAAAAATAAAAAAAATATCAAATTTATATTATTTATTAAATTTTATAAATAAAATATTAATAATATTTATAAGTATTATAATAATTGCTATTTAATTAATATTTTTCCTCACTCTAATTCACTACTAAAGACCTAATTATTTAAATTAAGTCTTATCAACATTTTACAAATCCCTATATTTAAGTAACTTTATTATTACTTAGCCTTATATATTTATATGTATATATTCTACTTAGCTATAAAAAAAACTCAGATTTTTTTCTTTAGCTGGGACTTTAACTTATATTACTTCTTACACAAATAAACCTTTTGCCTAACTATTAATATATTTTTTATTATTATTTGTTAGCACCTTAATATTAAAGGATCTAGTTATTATATATTTTTTAAGATTTTAAAAAACCTGTTTTTTCTACCCTCAACTATTATTATTTATTTATATAATAGCAATAATTAAAAAAAATTAAAAGTACTTTTATTGCTATATTTAAAAATTTTATAATTATAACCTATTATTCTATATATAATTCACATAAGATGAACATTTAAAGTTTTAATAACAATAATTATTATTTTATTAGTTAGTAAGATTTCATCAATACTAATAATACCTTTATTGAATATAGATTAAAATTAGGGTAATCCTAGTAAATTAACTATATACAATAAATAATAGCTGAATTAAATAGTTATAGAGTTTTATTATCTATTTTAAGAAACTTTAATAAAGTCAAATTCTTTATAAATAATCTAATTACTTATAATAGCTTAAAATCTCTTAAAAAACTAAAAGAATTTTTGGATAAACTAACCAAATTCTTTGAAGAAATCAAGACTCTAGATTTATATAATTTAGTAAAAATTTTAACTTTTAAATTAACCTCTTATGTTAAACTTTAGTGGTGTAAATATTTAAAAGACACACTTAATTTTACTATTGGTTCTTTTTATCCTAATAAAATCTAAATATTTAGCCAATTTAAACAAGCAATTAAGTAGAGGTTTTACTTATTAGATATAGTTACTCTAGCTTAAAATAGGTTAGCAAAGATTATTTAAAAATCTTTAGTTAGAAATTTTATTGAAAAATTTATCTAGCTTAAATTAAAAATTCTTAACTTATTTAAAGATAAAAAGAAAAACAAGTTCAAGAGAAAACTTAAGCTTAATATTTTTATACTTGTCTACTCTAAAATTAATATGAAAATAGCTAGTTTTGCTATTTTAACTAAAATAGTTATTAAGGTAGAAAATAATTAGAATTATATTAAAAGAATAAATAAAAGTTTCTACACAAGCTTTAATAATTCCCCATCTAAATTGTTTAATCTTAATGTTATAGATATATCCACAATATAGAAAAAAAGCATCTAACTAAAAAAGAAAAATTATACTTGAGAAAAAATAAAAAATACTTCTATTATAGATAAATTAATATAGATCACCATTGGAATAAATGTCTTAAAAAGTTATTTAATAGTAAAAACTCTAGTGATATAGTTTTAAACAATAATATTTAAATGAACAATAGAAAAAGTAATCAACAGATTAATAATTAATCTAGTTTAAATTTAACTTAATATAGTTAAAATAACAAAGAGAGATCTTTGTTAAAAATTCTTTATAATAAACCCTTGAAATTATATTCAAATAACTAAAAATTATTTTAAAATTTATTAGAGAAAAAAAGTAATATCTATCTAAACTTTTATTTATTAGATCCTAATAAAAATAAATTATGTTCCTTATAAATCTTTAAAGGTACTTTAAACAAACACTTTATTTTTTTTACTTAACTTTAAATATAATAATATGCTTATTAATGAAAATATTATTAAGAGATTTAAATTATCTTATGATCAAATAAATATAATATTAAATTATATAAATAATACTTTATAAACTACTAAAGGATTTTTATATTATAATATTTTATTAGTGGTAAGTTATTTTAATAGAATTTAATTTATAATAGGTTTTATAAAATATAACACTATTATAAATTTTTGTTGGTTTTAAAAGTATTATCTAATTATTATAAATAAAAATTTATCTAATAGGTATATTTTTTTATTTTATTATAATAATTCAAGTTATAAGTTAATAACTAATTCTATTATAGAAGAAGCTATTAATAATACTTTTTTTAATAATATAATAATTTCAAGAATATTCTTTGTAAATTTAATTAAAAAGTTAAAAAATTAATCTGATATAATTTACATTAACTTTAATACTATCTTTACTTTAAAAGATCTAAAAGATATTTTAGATGTTAAAAATCTATTATACAAAGTTATTAATAAATACAAAAATGTTTTTAAAGTTTTAACTACTCTATTATTAAAAAAAATATGTCTTATAAAATTAAACTGTTACTTAATATTTAACCTTATTATAAAATACCTCATTATATTTTTTTTAAATAGTATAAGGTCTTTAGTGATAAAATAAATAAACTATTAGAATTAGGTTTTATATAACCTTCTACAAACCCTTAAAGTTTACTAGTTTTTTTTTGTTAAAAAACATAATAAAGGTTGATGATTTTATATTGATAATAGAGTTCTCAATAGTAAAACAATTTAAGATAAAACTTTTGTACCTAATTTAAATGAAAGTAAAGATAGATTTATAGGTGTAAACTATTTTACTAAAATAAATCTTAAGAACAATTATTATAATATTTTAATTAACAAACAAAATATCCCTTTAACTACTTTTAATTATATATTAAAGTATTATAAGTTTGAAGTTATAAATTTTAAACTTTATAACATATCTACTATATTTATAAAACTTATAAATAGTTTATTTAGCAAATATTATAGTAATTTTGTTTTGTGTTACTTAAACAACATTTTAGTTTATTTAAAAACTTTAGATGATTATATTTTGTATATAAAGATTATTTTATAGATACTTAACTAAAATTAGTTACCAGTAAAACTTTTTAAATATATTTTTACTATTTCATTTATTTTATTTTATGGTTATATTATCTGTTTTAAAGGAATTTTTATCAACCTAACAAAACTTTAAAAATTATATAACACTATAATCCTTACTAATAAATATTAAGTAATAGTTTTTTTAAAATTAGTTACATATTTTAAAAACTATATTCTTATATTTATTAAGCTTACTAGTTTTATATCTGATTTATTAAATAAGGATAAATTATTTACTTAAACCTCTAATAAAATTTTTTCTTTATATACACTAATCTACAAAATTGTTATAACTTTAATACTTGTTATATTTAATCTTAAATTACTTGTAATTGTATTTATAAAAGTGTTTACTTATATTATAGGTAGTTAAATAGTATAAAACAAAATTATTAAAGATTTTAAAAAGTATAACCATTTTAAAACTTTAAAGAAGATAACTAAACACCAAAAGGTTTTTAAACATTTAAATCTAAAGCCTTTAGTATTTTAATCTAGAAAATTAATGTTTACTAAATAAAATTATTTTATATATAAGTAAGAAATGCTTATATTAGTAGAAATCATAAAAAAGTTTAGTTTTTAATTGTTTTATCAAGAGTTTTTATGTTTAAACAATTATAAATCATTAATTTACTTAAATTCACAAAAGTATTTATTTAAAAAATAAATTAGATAGATAAAAATTATCTAAGAGTATCTATTTTTAATTAAATACTTTTTTAGTAAATAAAACGAAGTTATAAATATGTTAAGTGGAAATCTAATTTATATACTAGTATATAATGAATATAAAAAATCAATTGAAACTAGCTTAATAATTATCACCTTAAATAATAAAAACTTTTATTAGATTTTAAAAGAAAAATTATAATATGATAACTTTTATTTAATAATTAAAGTTAAAATAGAAAAGAATAATAAGAAAAAATTTTCTGAATATAAAAGATTCTAAATATTAAATGGTTTGTTATATAAATATGATAAATTATATATTTTAAAAGTCCTTAACTTTTGATTAAAGATTCTAAAACAATACCACAATTATAAATTAAATAGATATTAAAGCTAGATTCAACTTATTAATAAAATTCAAATAAAATATTATGTATTAAAATTAATTAAATTGGTAAAAAGCTATTATAAATCTTATAATAGCTATTAAAGAAATAAATATAATATAAAGGAGGTAGTTGGTGAATTAAATTCTTTACCTTTATTATCTAAACCTTAAACTTAAATATCACTTAACTTTATAAAAATACCTAAGTTAAAAACAAGTTATGATAATATTTTAATAGTAGTTGATTCATACAGCAAATTTGTTTATTTTATTCCTACTTATAAAATAATTACAATGTTTAAAATAGCTAACTTGTTAATGAAGAAGGTAATCTTATTATATCAATTATCTATTATTATTATCATTGATAAAGATTTTAAATTTATTTTAAAATTCTAGAAAGTTTTTATATAGTATATAGATATTAATATGAAGTTTAATATTATTTGCTATTATTAATCAAATAAACTAATTAAAAAAATTATTAAAACTTTAAAAGAGATGGTTAAAAATTATATTAACTTTAATTAAGATAATTAAAAATCTCTCTTATTTTATTTACAATTTACTTATAAAAACTTAGTTAATTAGTTTAGTAGTTTAACTCTCTATTTTACAAATTATAAATAATATCCTAACTTATTAATTAGCTTTAACTTAGATATTATCACCAATAAGTTTATTATAGATAAATTAGAAAGATTTAAATTAATCCATCAAATAGTTTCAGAATCAATTAAGTTGAAACAAATATATAATGAAAATTATTATTTAAAATTCTATAAAACTCTACTTAAATATAAATTTAAGTCTTTAGTCCTTTTAAATACAATAGATATATTTTTCACCAAGTAAATATCTAGAAACAACATAAATCAAAAGCTTTTACTATATTAGATTAAGCTATTTTATATCTTTAAAACAAACTCTAAACCTAAAATTTTGAATTAAAATTACTAAAAACTTATAAATATTATTTAGTCTTCTATACCTTATTGTTAAAACTATATTATTATTTTCAAAATAAGTTTTTTGATTAAAATTTCAAAGAACCTCTATTACCTATTATTAATAATTAAAGGAATAAAAAATATTATATTAATGAAATTTTTACATATAAAACAAAATATAGAAAATTTTATTATTTTATAAAATGGTTAAGCTATTTTAATTTTAAGTCAACTTAAAAACCACTTGAAGTAATTAAAAACACTTATATTTATTAATCTTATATTAAAAAAAATTAAAGGGAGTAAAACTATACTAATAGCTTAATATAGTTTAGAAAGGGAATAAGTATTATAATAATTGCTACTTAATTAATACTTTTCCTTACTTTAATTTACTACTAAAGACTTAATTATCTAAATTAGGTTTTATCAATATTTTACAAATCTTTATATTTGAGTAATTTTATTATTACTTAACTTTATATACTTATGTGTATATATTTTATTTAGCTATAAAAAAACTTAGATCTTTTTCTCTAGCTAAAACTTTAACTTATATTACTTTTTATACAAATAAACCTTTTGCCTAACTATTAATATATTTCTTATTATTATTAGTTAACACCTTAATACTAAAGGGTTTAGTTATCATATATTTCTTAAGATATTGAGAAACCTACTTCCTTTACCTTTAACTGTTATTATTCACTTACAATATTATTTAATTTTAATTTTAATTTTAATTTTAAAATTATATTATTATTTAATTTCTGTATTAATATTTTATATCAAAAACCATTATATTTTTATATAAGCAATATTTAATATCTAAAAAAATAATGTCAAAATAATTCAATTATTGAAATCCCTCTTAGATCTTAAAAATTAAAATAAATATTAAAAATATAAAATATTGAATTAAATTTTATTATATATGAAATACTACTCAATTATATAGTTCAATATTTAAATATCAATAATTTTTATATTTTAATAATATTTCAAATTATTAAATTATATTGATATTGGTTATATTTATTAAAGAGGTATGAAAATAAAGATTGTTTTTAGAAAAGTACTTACAATACTATTAAATTATTTATTTATTAATCCTATTCTTTAATATATCTGGACTTTATATCTTAAAAGTTACTTATTGTTAAGATGTTATAGCAGAATATTTAGAAAAATTAAAATCTTTTTCTATCTTTATCACATCTGAGTTTAAATAATTCATTCAGTGAGTGACATAGGATTTGTATAAATTCAAATAAAAAGGGCTAAAGAATATCATTTGATTATGAACCAACAAATCCACTATAAATGGGAGGTAATATGCACTTAACAATCAAATCCAGACTAATTGGTGTTTTTTAAATTGAAAGTAATGATAAATTCAATAAATTTGATTTATCCCATAATTATAATTTCAGAAGATAATTTATATTAATGAATTTTGATATCTGATGAAATGACTGATAAGATTGATCTAATTTACAATTTATACTGGTAATAATAATTAATAAATCTTTATGAATTTAAGAATTTTTAACAGTATAGTTTAAGATTTCTATTAATAATATTGTAAAATAATAACATATCAATAAATTTATTTAATGTTATAACTCTCATCAAAATTTAATCCAAATTTAATCAACACCAAACTAAAAAGTAATGTAAATTTTATAGATTTAATTATTAAAAAATGGCTTCAGGTTTCGGTTTAAATGGAGGTAAATTTTATATTAAATAACATTCCCTATTCAATCCAATTGATTTCGTAATTAGGACGTAACCGTTGTTTCCCCTTCTGGCAAGAAGTTCAAAAATGTTATATTACTTCCGACAATTCTGTCGAATGTAAACCTTTTTTAGACGATTATTTGGAATGTTTGCATCATACTAAAGAAGTAAATATTGATTATTTCGAAATAATATTGAATTGATATTTAATTTTGAAATAGATTGCTCGTGCTAAAGCTATTAAAGCTGAAGAAAATCGTCAATTGGTTCACCGTAAGAAATTAGAAGCTGACGCTATTAAGAGAGGTGAATCTGTACCTACCGAAGTTCTCCAACCTAATTTAATTGACAAAGCTAATCAACCTGTCGCTGCCGAAGCTTCTAAATAGTTTGATAAATTCTTTAAAACTTCACCAAAATTAAATTTCTTTCAATAAAAAATAATTATGGAATTAATTTTTATGATTTATAATCAATAGCATTGACATTTACAATAGATTCTATTTTATCCTCATTTTAAAACTATCTTTTGCTTTAGTACTCTATTATTTAGTACTATAAATATGTGTAGCTCTCTATATTAGTATAGGTATTGATAGCCTTGTTAAAGTATCAAATTTATCTCAATCATATCACATATTATAATTATTAAATCGATTATATATTATACCTGATATACTAAATTTAGCTATGACAGCAAAATAGAATTTGAACTGTTTGCATCATCAAAACGAAAATATAAATCAAGAATGATCATAAATAATTTCCGTACATTGAGTATATAAAACTTTAAAATGTTGAATCATTAATTTATAAGTGTAACCATTTATCTATTATAATGCTGCAACAATATTCATCAAGGATAGATATTCATAATAGATAAAAAGTTCTAGAAAATTATATATTTAATTTATCATTATAATTCTAAATCTTAATATTAATAATTCTGTTTTTAGATATTATACTTGATTGAATATTTAAAATTATATGATTCATTCTAATCGGATTAGCGATATCATATTACAGCTTTCATTAATGAAATATTATTATATATGAACACATATGATATATATTCAGTAAAATAGCTAATTATGTTGAATTAGTGCATTTTAGGATTGGTTAGCTTCGGGAGCTGGTGAGTCGAGATTAATTGTTGTAATCGACTCACCCTTAAGGGGCTCATTATCTTCAGTTACCAATTCTGAACTAGTTCTGATATTGAGGGCATCCAAGTCTGATAAAAAGGCTTCTACAGGGTCAGCCGGTTCAGTAGCAGTGGGTCCTTCAACAGGGGCAGATGTTTCAGATTCAGTTGGAGCTTCAGAGGTAGGTTGGGTGATGGATTCGGGTTGAGTGATTGTGGCAGGGGTTGTTTCAGATGGGACTGAGATAGGTTGAGCTTTATCAACTGAAGGAGCTTGTTGAGGGGCTGGGCTGGCAGAGGAGGCTGTGGTTTCCTTTGTTTCCTCAGTTTTGGCGAGTTCAACTTGTGGGGGAGCATATAATGGGACATCATTGCTAATAGCTGGTGGAGATACAGCAGATGCAGGTTGGGCTGCTGGAGAATGTTCAATATTATCTACAGAAGTGGGAACCGGTTGAGGAGCTGGAATGGGGTTAGAGGGAGCAGCAGTTCTAACAGGGGGCTGAGCTTGAGGATGGGGCTGATGTCGGGGGACAGGAGCTGGTGGAGCAAACAAATTGGGTGAAATTGTTTTTTCAGGTGTTTGTTGACTTTGTTGTGCGTCTTGGATCTGTCTACCAGGAACACGATGCAAAAGACCATATCCTACACCACAGCCCAAAGATCCTTGGCCTCCCCATCCAGATTTGGGGATTAAAATGACCTCTCTGCAGTTGTCCCATTCTGTATTATAGACTAATAAAGTTAATACTTTACCCTCATGAGCAGCAATAAGGTCGTAGAAGTCATTTTCTTCTTCCATAGTTTGAGCGTCACATCCTACAACGTAATCAGTGTAGGGTTGAAGTCCAGCACGCTCAGCAGGAGACCTTGGTTGAATTTCCAAAATATGCCATACGTTTTCAAGACCTTTGGCAATCGATGAATAACGGACACTGCATCCTAACATACCATCCTTAGGATTAGAACTCCAATTAGTATTAGGTCTCAAAGTTAATTCTAAAATGGGTGAATAAATTTAATATTAAATTTTTACAAAGAATAAAATATATATTACCTCTAACGTTATTATATTTAGTTGAAAAAACGGTTAATGTGACTTCCTGGTTCAAAAATTGAGAGATATAGCTAGCAAACTCTTCAAGAGTTTCAATCTTATCAGAACCGTTAACAGCAACGATAAAATCGAAGTAAGATTGCAGACCTGCAACTGCAATAGGTGAGTTGGGTTTAATCTATATTTCATTTAATCTTTTATATTTTTCAAGTTTAAATTATTTTATTTACTTTCAATACGTGAAAACCATATATTTGTTCTAAAGGATAATCGGTTGAAGGTTCTTGGGGTGTTGATTGTTCAGCTCCCATTTTGTTATAATTAAGTAATATTCAATATTATCAAATATGCATTGACTCGTATATTTAATATATCTCTCTATATCGAACTCATCCATCATTATGGGTTCTATTCATTTATCAATTTGATGAATTTACAATGAATTTTGAAATGTCATCATCTCATTTGACAAAACGCATTTTGCACCCCAATTTCTTAATTTGATCAATATCAAGAATATATTTACTACCCCGCATTCAAAATCCATAATTTTAGTCAATATATTCAATCAACTAAGAGTAGTCTATATATCTAATTTATTAAATAATTAATTAAACTATATTTTGCTAACTTTTTTAAGTTTATATAAATTACAGGGCGCACTCGAAGTATTATATGGGGGAGGGTATTTGGCTTTTGATATTTTTACAACTGAAAAACCATGCAGCTTAGATTGATCAATGAATGCATCAATGACCTTAGGGTCCCTGGGCTCCAAACTCACGAAAATTTGAGTTTTAAAACTAGAAAATTGTGTAACTGCTCGCAAAAACGGAGGAAGAAGATCAATTTCATAAATACAATCAGCGGCTAAAATATAATCAAACTTAATTCCGTTGAATAAGTCTCTCTCAAAATTCAACCAATTGAGTTCTTGGAATTGGATCTGGTCTTGGTAATTGAGTTGGATAGCTTGTTGGCTCACATTGTACTGGGCCCATCTCTCCTCAATAGAGTATTTATTGGTAGAAATATTCTGCTTTAACAAAGGAACAATATGATCCAAATCAGTTAAAATCGTCTTAATTCCAGTTGATGCAGCACTCAATCCAGCCAATCCACAGCCACTACCCAATTCTAAGCAGTATTTAGTAACTCTATCTTCAAACTTGGATTTATTATTCAACAGTTGGATTAAAAACAAGCTTAAGACTTTACTACTATCCCAAACGGTAGTACCGTGCTCACCACTCTGATTCAACTGCTCAATTTTTAATTCTAATTGATTTACTGAAAAGTTCAAATTTCTAATATGTTTAGTACATTCTATAGTCATAATAATAAAAATAATTAAAACAATCAAAACGAAATAAAAAATATTATAATATCTACAGGATGAATACGGACCTATCAATATTTATATAAAAATTTCAAAAATTTTTACATGATTTAGTGGGATTGAAATTTATAAATTTTGTGTAATTGTTGAGGATTTTAATAGTGGATAGTCAGGTAATACAAAAATATTCAAGTTTTTAATTTTATTAGAATAGTTATTTTTGGTATAATAGAGAAAATATTGCTATATCATCATAAAATTTTATATATTGAATGATTCGATTATTTTTATTTTTATCTAGAATTGAATAAACAGTAATATTTGAGTTATAAAATGTACTCAACAGTATTAAGCTTTGCACCACAAGTTTTACTAAAGCTTCCCTAATTGATTTATAATGAGTCAAGTATTATTATAAAATTTGCCCAAATCTAATCTTTTCAATAAATAATTTAAATAAAAATATACTGTATTTGGATATTTTAACTTTCTTGCAAGATCTTTTTCATTAACAATTTCAAACAGAATTCTGGGGTGATAATTTCATTTGGATTATATTTTTAGTAAATGAATTTCGATTCGACTAATTTGAAAAATTGTAATTGGTCAAATTTTATCAATAAAATTACCTAATTTAGGTTTTCAAAATTCAATTTCGTTTAAAATATTCGAGTGGTTTATGAATTTATGGAGTTAATTTAAAATTCAATTTAATATCGTTTCCTAGTATAATAATATATGTAAAATTTATAAATACTAGGAATATCTTTGAATTATTATTTATCCACAGATGTTATACTTTATTGAAACATATTTGTAATTTACAATGTGATTGTAAAATATTATTTATACATTTTTGATGCACTTTATAAATTTTTCATATTATAGAAATTTTGCAATTCACAAATTTTACTGGTTGTAAATATTTTGATGAACTATTTGTATATGACATTTGTGACTTAAAGATGTAAAGATAATAGTGATCTATTAATCACATTGACAGTCCTGTTAAAATACATTGTGTATATTGCATTTACATATGAATGGTAATATATTATCTCATTATAAATTGGTTGAATTAAATAATAACAATTATTATAAGAATATTTTATTATCATTATATAACTCTTATCTTTTAATATTATAGATAGTATAGTAATAATAAAATTTAAAGGTTTAATCTTCTAAAAAAATATTTAAATATTCACCAGCGATCGATATTGATTAAGTGCTAAATTTGTATTTTGATTATTCAAAACTTGTGTATTTCATAGGATTAGATTAATAAAATTTTTAATAAAATGCTCAATGAAAATTTATGTATATGCACTATAGTAATATTTTAATATCTGAAAGGATTAAGAAATTATACAACATGATTATTTTATTAAGCATTTTGTTCTTGGATAATATACACTACTTGGTTCCTTAATTGATATAATAAAAAATATTCCATATTTAATCCAATATATACAATAGAAATAGCACAATACCAAAACACTAACATATCATCTACAATCACTGGTATAATACCCAAAATCAGATTCAATATAAATACAACAATAATACGCATTAAATATTGATTTAATAATGGTTCCATTATATTATCAGATTTATACTTGAGAAATCTCCTGTAACATATAAAATTGACCAATAAGTCATTCACAATATCAGCAAAAATCATAGCAAAATGAAGTGCTTTGAAATTTAAAGTATCTCTAATTCCAAAATATCGAGTGATCATTAATCCATCAATAGTGAAGCCAGCAATAAGCAATGGCAGAGGTATTAAGATAATTAATATTACATCCCTCTTCGACAATAAAAAATAAGAATTTTGAATTAAGATCCAAAAATATCCCAAAGCGCCACCAGAAGCAATAATCTCTGCTATCGAAATGTATATATGGTAATATTGATCAACAAATTGGTATAATGTGTTTGTAATCGCGACCCCAAGTAATCCAAAATTACTCACAACATATACCACACTCTGAATAGATTTATAGTCTCCAGTTAAGTTTATTGAATATAACAACATTCCAATTAGAAATAAGCCTACAGGAATTCCACCAGTAAAATATCTAGTACATAATATCGTATTATCGTCAATTACCATCATTTTCAAATTTTAAATTGGACAAATGTATTGTTGATATCTTTTTTAAATTTGTAAAATAGCAATACTTTGGATATAGAAAATTTAATTTATTTACACTATAACCAACACAATAGTTTTCCATCTTCTCATTTATTTTAATGTCAGCTTATACTTTATATTTATATTCTATTTTGTTACAATTTGAAATTATGAAATCATAGAACTATAAATGAGAATTTAGTTTTAAACCGAAACTTGATTATATTTTGAACTTGATAATGATATACTTTTGCATAATTATTATACTAGTGAGTAATTAATTATATAGTTTTTATGTTATGCAATAATATCATTTTCTTATATTCTAAATATAAAATATTAATCCACCTATTAGGATCTTTACATCGATTTTTTCATTGGCTTTATAATTTATTTTGAATATAATTTTAAAAGTTTCGATTTTTGACAAAAACCTTCCTATGAGAATTGTGTATTAGACTTCCAAATTAGATATCCTAGTTTCGACTTTTCCAGACATTGATGTAATATCATTGAATAATACATTGGTTTATTAACTGGTCACCATTTTTATACCTATATTCAACAATACAAAAGCTCTGTTTGAATTAATTGATCGATTCTTTGATATTAAGTACAGTCCAGATTAGTTTCTGAAATTGGACCAATGACCTTTTTGGACTATAATTCTTCAGTAAATTAATTTTAATTATATTGTCACGAGTCAGGTGACTCTCCTCCCACGTAATATGCTTACTTCAACTGAATATAAGGGTCATTCCCCCCCTCATGTGACCAACCACTTCAACCCTATCCTTTAATCAGCTAATGATACAACCCTCCAGAAAACTCCAGAAACCTACTACTCTATGCACTATATATAGAACCCAGAAACAGAGCTATACTACAGAGAAGGAGTTTGATCTGGGTCCTCCCAGCTATTTGGCTTAAATCAATAAACCCCCTATCTCCCTAACCTTTACCTGGAAATCCCTAGATCTCTCTCTTTTGCTTATACTATTCCGGACGCGGCTTTCCCAAGACGTGTTAATATCAAATAATTCTATTAAATAACAATTGTTTGAAAAATGATTTCAAGTCTATATATCAAAGAGTAATTAATAATCAAATAGTCCAAGAAATAGAAATATGTATGGTCATGCTATTTGTGACATCTAAATTCAAAAATTTTTATAATACATACTGACGACCGCAATTGTGGGAGGAAATAGACTTTTAAAACTTAAGCGGGGAATCACCAGTGGTAAACAACAGGTTACCACAGGGTTACGGGAAATTGATGGGGTTCACCAAATCAGGTGCAAACGGCTTACTGTAAATTGGGTTCTTTGTATAAAGTAATTATCTCATGCTCGTCACGGCTCAATGCTTTTGTGAGGGTTGTGAGAAAAACTTAGAGACTGGATACTTTTGAAATGAAGATAAAAGAGACGTGTTTATTAGTTCATTCATGATAATCTTATATTAGCTTTTATTGTTGATTTTTATGGATAGGAATGGCGCAGTGACAGCAAGGAACACAACCACCTGGTTCAGGAAATGAGTGTTCCCAATGTGACTTCTCGATTCAGTATGGTAATTGCAGTTCCTTGAGCGACTGACAAGATCATTTCCCATCAATACCAATCTTAGTCCCAATTTGTTTCAAATCTAGAATTAATATACCATTAATACAGATTTATATTTTAACTCCATATATATTTAAAGAAATGTTGCGGTTTGTATTTTTGAAATGAGTGAATTCAAAATGTTATTAAAATATTTGAAAATAACCTCAATGATTAGATTTTATATCTAAATATATATTTAATTATAAACTATAAATTTATCAAGCTTTATTCACTTTTCCAAACTAAAATCAGAAAATTTGAAATCAATTTATATTAGAAGTTATATATATAGATTTTATTATACTATTACTCTATATTTTAAAAAATAGGAATTTATTGCAATTTAAAATAAATAAATATTTAATATATAATATATAAAAATAAATATATAATATAAATTTAATAGTTTTTTTATTATTAATAAATTTTTGTTATACTTTTAACAAACTTTTAACACTTAAAAAATTGTTCTTTTTATTAAAGACTAAAATTTGATGTTTTATAAACCAATTAAATTTTCCTGTAGAAATTTTTTTCTTGTAAGCTAGTTTTTTAATAGCTTAAAGCAATTATAATTGCATAAGTTATAATCTAAAGAATATACTAAATATAGTAGTTTTTTCTAACTGTTTTTAATTAGAAAATTTTTTATAGCTTTTAATTTATGTATTTTATCATTATTATGTAAAATATTAAGTTTTTTTAAATTATATTAAAAACACTAGTTAAAAATAATTTTATTTTAAAAAAACAATATAAAAATTACTATTAATTAATTTTCCTTTAAGAATTAAATAAAAGTAACATATACTATTATAATCTATTATAATAATTAACATTTGTTTATTAGCAAAATGTTTATTTAAAGGGATTTGTAAAAAGGGTTAATTTAGCTTAATCTAACATTTTATGTTTTAGTAAAAAACTATATAAAGAGATTAAAAATTAATTAATTATAATTATTAACTATAAAAACTTGAGTTTCTGGTAATATTTTAATAAGTTTTATTTAACAATAGCTATTCTAACTTTTTTTAAGCTTTAATTAAATTATAAGGTATTTATTTTATATTTTTATTTATTAATTTAAGTTTAAGCTTTAATATATATAAAATGCTTAT
Source organism: Conidiobolus incongruus B7586 (assembly GCA_000697335.1). Taxonomy (NCBI): domain Eukaryota; kingdom Fungi; phylum Entomophthoromycota; class Entomophthoromycetes; order Entomophthorales; family Conidiobolaceae; genus Conidiobolus; species Conidiobolus incongruus. The sequence continues at coordinate 15,390 of JNEM01015573.1, forward strand.
AAATCTAATATTAAAGTATTTAGATAATTCTTTAATTAAAATAAAAAAGGGTTTTTTAATATATTTTTTCAATTTATTAATAATTAAAAAATAACTATTGAAATTAATCTTTTAGATTTTAATAAATTTTAAATAATTTCTCTTTTTAAAATAATTTACCTAATAATATTTTATTGATTTAAATAATATTTTATTATTAAAAGCTGTTTATAAATTTCAAATAATCTTAAAAGATTTATGGCTAAGTTTTATTAATACCAAAAATAAATAACTTTTAATAATTATTATTTAGTTTAAATATGATTAAATTAAATGACAAATTTTAAAAAGTTAATTTTGCAATCAAAAAAATAATGAAATATATATATATATATATAATTTTAAAATTTACAATTTCCTATTTATTCTGTATATATTTCTTTATTTAAAACTAATAATATGTTTGAAAAATCAAAAATTAAAAAATTTCCCATTATTTTAAATTCAAGGTAATATTACAGATAAAATAATATCTAATAAGTTAAAATATGAATTTTAGATTCTAAACAATACTGTTATTTATTTTAATCTATAAATATTAATTAAGGAATTAATATTTTTTATTCTTTTAAAATTAATTGAAATTTAACTAGAATTCATTTCAAAATAATTGAAATTTTATGTCTTAACAAAAATATCATATTTAATGGATTACATAAAGTGAATAAGTTGGATCTAAATTAATATTATTTTCAATCTAAACTTTATTCATATTTTTGAAAAATATATATTTTTTAAAATTTTTATTAATAATATTATTTATAAATTCCTATATATCATTATAATATAAATAAAAAATTTGGTCAATTATAAATTACAAATAAAATTTCATTAATATATTAATATAAAGAGAACTTTACAGAATATATATCACAATAGTATAAAAAATCAATTGATAATGATTTTAAAATAATTAAGTACCTTGAGTTGGATTTCTAGTATATTAATCTGTATTACATATATAAATTACAATTGCAAAATTATTAAATTTATAAAATTGAATACTAAAAGTTTGAAAGGATTAGAGTATTCGTTTTTCATCCTTTGATAAATTAGTCTTTTATATATCTTAAGTTGTAAATTGATTTAACATCAAAGTAATCTTTTTAGCACTCAGTTCCTATATTTCAAAGATTGTCAGTTTAAGTAAGATTTTTAAATTAAATTTTACTGATATTTTTATAAAAGTTATTAGATTAATATTGTATACTAACTATAATTTCAATTTGTTCCATTACTATAAAACTAATATACCTTCATAAAATTTTTTTATAGACGTTATGATATATATTTTAATATTGAAGTTGTAAAGGATATAATACATTTGAAACCCTACCTGATACATAAATAGTATAATATTTCATTAAACAAAACTAATGCAACCTTTCATTAAAGTTTCTTAAATTGATATAAAATATTTATGAATTTAATTTCTACTAAACTAAGAATATATTTCAATTTTTATATATTTAATATTTCGGGTGTATACTTTATAAATTGAATAGTTCACATTTAAAAATCATATTATATGAATTAATATTTCAAATTGAATTAAGGATAATTTTTAATAACACATTTTCATATATGACATGAAAATATAATAGAATAATTGCAATGCATAGTTATTAAAAAAACTTTTAAGTTTTGAAGGTAAATGTTCAATTTAATTTTTGGTATAGTGTACTATAGTTGTATAGAATTATTAAGCAATGGTAGAATGTTCTAAAATACCTTAGAAATTAAAAAAGGAGTTTTACATTAATCTGAGGTGGAAGTAAACATTTAAATTGATATATCAAATCAAATCATTAAATAATTTTTGATTAGTTTCAACTTTCATTAATTTTATCGAGTACTAGAGTATGTATAAGATATGATAATAAGAATATTATTGGGAATAATTCTCTTCCAAGTTGTATAAATAGTTGACGAAATAAATTTGTCAAAAGTTAAGGGTCTGATGAACTATTAGTAAGCTTTTTTCCTAATAAAAATGCATTCAATAATCCTTACTGAAATTTTGATAAATAATTCATTTTGTGACTTTGGGATGAAATTATATTTCAAGAATATTAATATCAATATAACAATTGAAAATAGGTAAATTTGGTTCATCCCTTAGGAATTTAGGTAAATAAGTCTTAAATTAAAATTAAATATAAAAGGAATTATTTATCTCATTTAAATTAGTTTATAATCAAGTCAAAATCTTTTACACGACTAATTATCCAATATATTTGCAAAAACTCTCTGTTTTCTTTTGGATCATTCGGTTACTGAATATACTGAATTAAGGTATGGTCATGAAACCAATAAAAGAATTGAATAAATGTATTAACATGAATATAAACTATTTTAATGTTAGAAATTAATTCAAAATAGAGAATATGACACCAAATTCTATTAAAAATATCACAATACATTAATAATTTATTATAGTTAAAATTAACCAAAAACATCCAGATAAAAGGATTATAATATAAATTTAAGCATACTCTTATATATTAAAATATGTTTAATTAGACGATAAATTCAAATTACAATTGATATTCATTAGAGTAGGTGGAATATTATAATCAAATTCACAATCATACGAAACATCAGAATAAAATGGATAGAAATATTTTCTGATTGATAAGTAGCATATCTGAGCACAGATATTACTAATGTGGAAACAATTGTTTATGGCTATATACTTAATGTTACAATCCTAAAATTTGATTCCAAATTTCATGTTTGTTGGTTTATCAATTTTATCAGGTTTTTCAACTCCTGCTTTTGGTTGATTTAATATTATCTCATTATAGTTCCATTGGTAAGTAGCTTTAAAAATTAGCTATAATGCCACTATCACATGGCTGTAGCTTTGATATTGAATTCGCAGGTAAATTAATCAAGCATTTGGAATATATATTATTATTTATATCTAATTTAGGATGGAGCCCATTGAAGCTGTCCAAGGCTGGTGCAACTTGTTTTCATAGCACCCTCATACTTTAATGGATATTTTTGTTAATCATACTAAAAAAAGTTTTTCTGTCAACCAACCCTTTTTATTGGAATAGTATTTCAATTTGAGTTAGGTATACTATGATTCTTTAAACACTTAGTATTTGTGTGATTGGCAATGAATCCAAGTGGTACTCTATCCGATTCAACAGCATTACATAACGTTATATTTGTGTAGTACTGTTTATAAAGTTTATATTCTTTCAAGCTTACAGTTGCGAGTGATCATGTACCCTATCTTAAATATTAAATATTGAGGATTTTTTACCTTTTAAAGATAGAATGGAGCAGCTTTGTCAAGATTATATACTAAACTACTGGTATTTGCTAAAAATCTCTCAATTTCTGGTAGTTTTTAGCCACTAGATTAAAATTGATTGAGCCGCTTTCTCGAAATCTGTTATGATTTTGAATATAACACCACCATTTACACACATAAAATCATCCATTCAAAGTGCTAAAATTCTTTTTGGAGCATATTGATAAGTTTAAATATCAGACTTTAGACTTTAATACATTCAATCAAGTTTATTCTGGACTGAGATCTTAGCACCAAATCATATATTGATTTTTGCAGATTGAGATTTCTTAAAATGTTTTTTATCATAAATGAAACTTATTATTATGATTAAATTATAAATAACTTTTACTTAATATATTAGAAATAGTTCTTGGACTAATATGAAATTTTTTACAAACCCATATAATTAACTCTTTGTGAATAACATTTCCTTTATATTGTTTAGGGGGTTGTGTTATGCAAATAATTTGAATTAATAATGAAATTATTTTGAGTAAATATTGTTTTATAATTGATATAATATCAAAATATTAACCTATACAATACTGATAATAACAATAATTCAAGTCAGAATTAAATATATTCTATCAGAGCTTTCATTATTATTAGTCTCCAATTCATTGAACAGGCCTTGAAATTTTTCTATAACATATATTTAATATCCGATTTTATATTGTAAAATGTTTTTGAATGGTATAATTGAAATTTAAATTTATAAATATTATTGATTTAATTATAATTCTGTTGTATTTGAAATGATCTTATACGAATAGAATATCAAAATTATGTAATAACAGATACCCGTGCTAAAATTTAATGCAAGTTTGTAAAATTAATGTTTATCTAATTAAATTTTAATGCATATTAACATAGACAAATTCATAAAACTATTATTACATATTAACAATAAATTCCATTGGATATTGCTTATTAATATATTTAATAATATTATACTCTTCAACAAATATTTACAAGTCCTGTTATATTTAATTTGAAAATTTAATTTATATTAGGATTTTATACCATTATCTAATTAAAACAATATGAATATCTTTTATAAGTGAAAAAATATGAAAAATTAGATTAGATAATTGAAAAATATGATAATTACAAATCAATATCAAATGTCATAATTTCAAAAATTGGTTATTAAAAATACGATAAAGTTTATTCAAAATCATTATATTGTATATATTCTATTTAAATATCATAATTAATATTTTAAAGATAAAAGATTTTCCTAAATTTTTGAATTTTTTATAATGCCAAATATTTTGATACACTTAAGTTTATTCTTTAATTCATTTCAAATATTTCAATTTTTTAAATTAGTATTTGTGGATAAAATGCGAATATCTGGATCCAGTCCAATAAATATGTCCTTTGAAAAAGAATTAATATCAATGAGTTACAATATAGGCATATTTTATGCCTTTACATCTATATATTATACCAAAGTCACTTTATAACAAATATAATATTCAATATGTGTCTCTCTCAATTTAAAACTAATGTAAAATGAATATCTTTACTAATATCATTGTTTAATATAGTTGTAATATTGTATCAATTTCTTGCCACTTAGTATATATGCTTCGATTTAATTTAATCGGAAGAATCTAAATTCTAATCTTTGATATCTTCAACTAATCATATATTAAGAAGAATCAAAATTGTAAATAAATTATTAGTGTATATTATGCTTATAATATTCTACAATATAACTATAAGTCTTTTATAAAAATAATTGTTTAATAAAATGTATAAATGATAATCTCTATGCATACTCGAAATGTAGCTTGAATTTTTCAACCTCAAAATCTAATTAATAATTTAATTGTAAAATATTGTGGTGATTAATATATTGATTAAAATCTAAAAATAGATCAATTTTGACCGAATATTATTAAAAAAAGCTCAATATGTTGAAATTTATGCTTATGCAGAATTCGTTAATGCTTTTTATATTAAATTTCAATAATCAATTAATATTTCAAAAATGTAATATACTGAATGATAATTATAAGATTGAGTTTATAGTTACACTATATTCAATTAATTCTCTATCTTTATTTGTAATCGATATTATAATTTCTAAAAGTAATTTGAAAACTAATATCAATTTGACACAAGCATTAATTTGATCATATTGAGTTGGTTTGACTAATAAATAATTTGAACCAATTCTTGTATTACATAACTCAATTGAAGCACTATTGAAATATTGTTTGATTATTATGTAAAAGGTATATTCAAATTGGTGATATTCGGAACTTTTATTAATTTTCAATAATAAAAGAGTGTTTATATGTCTCACTACTATAGTGTTGAATGAATATGATGCAATGAAAACATTAATTTGGAGACATATAATACTTACAAATAGATCTTGACTTGGCTTGAAGCATGAGCTGTTTTAATAACAATAAAATCGGAATTAGACACATAAACAAAACATTCAAGATGATTTAATATCATAAAATTTAGTTAGTTTGGTTAATTTTGCTCTTTAGTATCTGAATATTCATTTTAAATTTCAAATTTTTGATAAATAGATCATGTTTCAGTTATCGATTAAAATGCTTTTAAAAATATTCATAAAAAATTGGAAATATTTATTCTAATATATTATTATTATTATTATTGATTAAATTTATCTATTTTATTATTTAACCTGATTGAAATAATATCAATAATTGTATTATTATTTATATATTATATAATTTCAATTTAGGCTACTTCTAAATTTATATTTTTCAAAAATATAATAAAAATTGAATTAGATTTTAATATAATCTCAAATGCTAAATTCATTCACAATAATAATAATAATAATAATAATAATAATAATAATAATAATAATAATAATAATAATAATAATATTGCTTTGTATAGGTAATATTGATTTTAAATAGACTTGGTTGTACCTAACTTAACATACAGTCAGTAATAACTGTACCAATATGTTTTAATAATATTATCACAGTCCTGCAGTGATTTTAGAATGCTAATGCATTTGAAATTGAGCTTATCAACCTCAAAAAGAATTTTCATTTTACTCAGTTTTGGAGCCAAAGACATAATAAATACCAAATAACAAAGCAGAGTAATTTATACATATATTATAACAACTATAATGAAATTTTTATAACATATAGCTATAGATACCCATTTAGGTCCACATATTTCTTCGTGGAGAGGGTATTAACTTGATTTTCTTTGGCATTAATATTCCAAAATCATTAAACAGCCCTGATTGTAAATCTCAAGTTTCAAGAGCCCAAACTCTTGTTAAATTGCAAAGCGAAAAAACTTGATCCCAAAAAAAATGAATTAAATGGCCATAAACCTAAGTAATCATTTAAGCAAGTTTCCTTTGATTTTGTCCTCATTTTTTAACTCTACATCAAATTCAATTGAATTACAAAAATTTCATTTGTTTTATTCTATTAATTTTTTAATATATTAGAAATTAACTATTAAAAAATTAATACTAGGTATAGTGTTTAATATAAAAATTAATAGTTTTATAACTTCATTCAATATATTTTAATTTTCAACTATTATTTTTTGAATTTTTAAAAAATTATTTTTACTTTCTTTAATTCAACTTCTTCATTTTATTTTATTTAAATCAAACAAACTATTAATATGTTTAAATTAAAAAAAACTTTTTGAATATTTTTATTCAATTATATATATTTAAATTGATAATATCTTGAAATATTAAATTATATATTGAAAAAATGACTTTTATAATGAATTTATTGACAACTTAAATTAGATATTGAGCAAATGTGTTGTTTTAATCAATACAAAAATTAAAATAAGTCAAAAATACCTAATATATGATGGTAAAAGTATATATTCGCAATATATATTATTTTTTACATTATTCAAATACATGAAATAGAGCAATTTGGCCTATATTATATTTTTTTATTCAAATTATATTGATATAAAACATTATTAGATGCATTAATCTTTTTTTAAATTCAAAATTATATTTGCATAAAATCGGGATAAAACGCGTAAGAAACATGTAATGGTAAGAGGTAGAATATATTCAATAATCCATATTAAAATTAAGCAACTGTATAGTTTTTAACATTTGAAAAAAATTGTTTAATTATGTTAAAAAAATTCAGTTATAAAATAAAATTGAAATTCTACAAAAAATATATTATAATTTTGATTCTTTAAGATTTAATAATTAATTCATTGCACCATAAAATAAGTATATACCATCATTTTATAATATAAATTGAATTTTATGAATCATTATATTCTATATATTTGATTCAATATTTTCAAAAAATCGATAGTCTATGTTTAAGAAATCTTATAGTGATTATATCTTTATTGATTTTATAATGTCGTAGTATTTGAATAAAATAAATAGTATACATAATAAGATCTTTTAAAAACTGTGAAATAATAGGATAAATCACTTGCAATATAGTAATTATCATTAATTTGACTAAGTTATCTATTTTCATGAAATTAATAATTTTGAATCAGAGCGACCATCAACCTTATACATATGTGTGTTGAAATTAACTAAAAATAGAGATAATCATATCATAATGACATTTCATCATTGTCATTTGTTATATCATTAAATTAAAAGCATTTTGATAAATAGCGCTGTGTTTTTAATTAAGATTCACAATTATTCTAATTACAAAGTTTTTTTTAATATCTATTTTTGGGTTTATTTATTACTTAATCCATATCATTTTACATTTATTTTAATTTTATATAAATGGGAAAATTTGACAAAATTTGAATCTTATAAAATGCAATAATTATTACTAAAATTTAATAAGCATATATTTAATTCCAATCATGGATTAGTCCATATATTATTTACCAATTTTGATCTAATAGTTTTAGGATTGAGAATTGATTAAATTTGTAGCAAATTGAGGATAAACTAATAAAAATCAAATTTTAAAATTCAATATAAAAAAAATTTTAATTTCTAATATGTTATATTAAAATGAAATAAAAAAAAATATTTTTTTAAAGTGATATTAATTGAATCAAAAAAAATAATGATATTTTTAAAGTTATCCGGCAAATTAAATTCCGAATCATTTTGATAAATTATTCTTTAGCTAATAAACTCAATTTATTAATTAATAAATATCATATAAAGGAATTGATTGGTTAATGATAAATAAATACGAATATCAAAATTATTTGAATCATCTAATATTAATGATTAAATAATGACGATTAATTTATATATTAAATAATCTTTGAGCTAGACAATAATAAATTTTTTATATATTTTCCGATTTCTGTTTTTATTTGAAAACTTAATTGTAAAAGCTATGCATAATATTCATGTACATATTGAAGGGATGTGAAATTTCATCTGGCCAAGGATGAAAATAACGATTATATTGTAATCAATCCTAATTATCGGAACCTCAGCGATTAAAAACAGGGTTATATGGGAGAGAATTATAATGGTAGAGTTATTAAATTGAATAGAAATATGTGCATGGAATTTCAATACCGTTGAATTTTGACTCTTTGAAGATCCTTTCGTTTCATACTGAACCACTTGTCAATTTCCATGTTATTCATGGAATGAACGTAATATAATTGGTTTACATAGTTATTTGGTAATTTCTCCAATCTCTAAATTGGGTTTGAAGTTGATAACATTATTTTAAAATAGTTCATATTGATTTTTTATAATAAAATATATAATAATAATAATAACTATTACTTCAAATAAATTATACACTAGAAACATCATTATAATTTGAATCAAAGATAATAATTATTTCATTTTTCCTTCAATTGATGTTAAATTTTAATATAAAATTGATAAAATAGGATTTTAAAAAACATCCCTATATTATGGCATTGTAAAATGTTTTTATTATATGAAATCTTTTATTCATATTAAAAAGTCAAAATATATCATTTTAAGATAACTAATTTTCTTGCTTTGAGGTACATTTTGCAAATGTATAATTTAATTAAAATTATGTCAATAAAACAGGGTACAAAAAAATCAAATAATTGATTTTTGAAATTGAGAGAATTTTGGGGAGGAAAAGCGTTTTTGATTTTGAAATTATGAAAATTCAACAAAATATTTCAGTTAACCTTTATTTGAAAATTGCATAAAATACACTAATTTGTCAGGTAACGAAAGCCAAAATTTTAGTCTGACACCCAATGAATATTTGTATGATAATGAAACATTATTTAAATGCTAAGGTAATTGGCTATTATTCAATAATTTCATCATTCTCTATTTAAAAATTTTATAGTAAAATGACTCAATATAAAACTACTTAATAAAATTTATAAATATTATTTAAAAAAAATGTCAAAAAATAACACTTTCCGATTTGATAGTGATTACATTAAATTGTTTGAATAATTCATTAGATAAGTCCAGTACTTTAATTGATTCAACTATTGCATCATTTTTTGCTATTAAATACATGAAAAGGAGTGTATCTGAATATATATATATATTTCAGTTTATATCAAATAAATTAATCATTCAAGGTATATAATCTTTTTTTTTCATTTTTATTATCTGAAATTTGTCTTAAATTAGTAATTTATTACCGCAATTTTGTTTCTTTTAATGAAATTACATTTAAATTTGGATTATTAGTGTAATATTAAAATGATAGAAAATAAAATTATATTAAATAATATGTAATTACAACGAAATATATATTATTTTTTAAATATTTTAAAATACAAACAAAGTTTACATCATTTTTATAATATAATATTTAATTAATTAATTTTAATCTAAGTGTTAAAGTATTTATTATTTTATTTATCAACAAAATGTAAAATTTGTTTTGATTATCTATTTAAAAAGGAGTCAATCAAACAAACAAATAAATATTATTTAATAAAATTTGAATTTTTTTTCAGAATTAAGTAGATGAGTTGAATATTTTTAATACTAATATAGTATAATTATTTATAGGTTAATTCAGAAAATAGCATTTAATAATTCGATTATGGATATTTATTTATTTATTTCTAATTATTATTATTATTATTATTATTATTATTAGGAATAGATTTTTGATCAATGATTTAATTATAACTATCAAATTATATTTCAAATTTTCAATGTAATATATCGCAATTTTAATTTAAAATTTTAAAGATAATTAATAAAATTCTTTTAATTTTATATCAGTATTATTATTATTATTATCAATAATACTAATTATATCTACTATTTCAATAATATTCTATATATTATATTATAGCTTGCTAAAACATGATTCTTTTTAATTAATCTGCTTACAACTCTTGAGAGATAGTACTAAGTAAAGGTGAGAGTTTACTGTAATATTGCTTGAAATCTCTTTGAGAATTTTTTTTGAGATTATTAGAAAGTTTTTAATTCAATAAGATAATATTCAAATTGTCAATATCATTCAAAAAACTATTTTTTTAATATTTAAAATATCAAATATGTATAGTTTATTTATTAAAGTTGTTATATTGTAATTAATTATGATGGGATACTAATAAAATTTTACAACTAGTGTATTAATCTTAGCAAAATTTAAATATTTTCTAATTCCTTACCTTTCCTAATTTTTAATTTTACTGTTCAATTACTTTGTTAAACAATGAGGTATATTAACCAACAATAGCATAAAGGTTGAATATCTTGACATTTTTTTTCATTCTGTCCAGGTGTATAAAGTTAAAAAATAACTCACTTAGTCTCCATTATAGATTAAGGGATATCGAATCTTAGTTACGGATAGCAGCTTACTAACACGAAATTAAGGTAAATTATTTTCACAGTACTTGAGTAATATTAAAAATCAGGTTATCTTGGGGTGTTAACATTTAATAGTAATTGTTATACTTTGACATAATGAAACACTCGTGAAATGATGGATTGAAGATCTTGTAATATGACCAGAGTAGAGGATCCATGTTCAATAAAATTATAAGCAAAGATATAGTATTAAAGATAACAATAAACACCATCGCTATTGGGTTAAATATGGTTTAACAATAAGTTAATTTTGAATTCTGAGTGTTTGATTTACAGACATTCTTCGATAAGATATTGAGACTTTGGGATGATTAATTTAGCATTGAGAGTATTAATTTGAAATAATTACTGATTTTAACCGCTAAATAATCTCAACAATTTAACAAAGAATCTGTGTAGATCACTATTCATTTTAATGGGATCTTAATGTCTCGAAATTTATCTTTCGAGTTTTAATAATGAAAGTTTTGATTTTATATCTGATTAATAAGGTGTGCTATTTCTATTACCCATGTCAATTATATTAATTTAATTTGAGAAGAATTTGATTACATATTTGGATAACATTGATATTTGATTATGATAAGATATTATTTGAAAAAACATAATAGTTAATTGAAAATAGTAATTTTGAAATATAATGATTCAATATACTGAAATCATTACAATAAAATCATATTTAGCGAATATGCTAGTTGTACATTGATCAATTTTATTCTAATTGATATTTTCGATTTGTTAAGCTAATCTTTCCTATTTGAATATCAAACGATTCTTTATTATCGGCCAATTATTCAAAATATAATAAGAGTAACAATTACCTAAATAATTATAATCAAAATTTTCATTTTCTTGACAAATTAAAAAAAGTACACAAATATCCAGGAGTTTGGAGAAGGAATCTCCTTTATGATAACACGGTCTAAATAGAATTTATATTATTAATCTATCATTTTGTCAGATAATCAACTTTTCCTCTGTCAAGATTTAACCTAACAGAGTTAGTGTAATTTGTATCTCATTCCAAAATTTTCAAAAATTCAATTTAATCAGCCTAAATGGACTAAATACGAATTTAGTAAGATTACTAAAATATGCTAGAAATTAGGTTTCTTGGTGATGATCGTTTGTTATAGTTACTTAATATTGCTGATATATTACACAGGGATTATAGTTGATTAGTTACTTCTTAATATTATTAAATATATATTACTTGAATATATTTATAACTTTTTTTAGTTAAATATAGTTGATAATATCGGTGAAAAAGGAACTATTAACCCATTACCCTATCTAATTCAAAATATTAATAATTAATGAATTAATATATCATATTCAAAATAATATTTATATAAAAGTTCTAGATCAATAAAAAGATTTATAATTTTTAAATTAAATAGATCCTGATCCAATATAGTCGAAAATAATAGATTAATAATATTGAAACTATAATCATATTATTTGTTATTTAAATAGTTGAAAATTGGAAAGATCATCAATAAGTAAAATTTTATTCAAAAATTTGTTGAAAATTATCAACATTCTCAGTGATATTGTATAATTCAATGTGATAAATAAACAAATAATGGTAAATATAATCAGTTTTTTGCTATTCGTTCATAATTGCTGAGAAAATCTATATGATTCATTTTATTCAGCATTTTAGACAACTAGTATATGATAATTAATTTACCAAAATTCATTGTTAAATTGAGAAATGTTAAACCTCATATTTTCGTTTCAATGCCAAGGGTTTTTCAATCCCTTAATATTATCTCAACCATTGACCAAAGAGTTGCATTGTTTGTAACCAAACATTAATATTAATCTAAACTCATCTCTCTAAATTAAAATATTTTTACTGAGAATATCTCAGTTACTGGAGTTTTTTCTTGGTTTAGTCTGTATTTATCAGAGTTTATTGGGGCAATACTTTAAAATTCTCAATTTCAATACAAGAATTCAGCAAAAACATTCAAGTATAGTTCGAACAAATAATTGGTGACATTGTAGCCCTTGGATTTATTATGTAATTATTAATAAATATATAAATATTAGTCGAATTATTGTTATACTAGTCACATGTTTATTTGTAAATACATAATATATTTTGCAACTTTTCATCACAAATGATCGTTTGGATTATTGCGAAATATTACAATATTAAAATGCTATTAGACCAAAAATTATTAGAATACTTCAATGAAGTATAAATCTAGTATATCAGTAATAATTTATACATAATAGCTTTTCAATATGATTATTTTAATAATATAACAATATATCTTAGGATAACTAAATATGATGTAATTCCTACTTTCTGGTAAAACATTTGGTCATAAATTCACAAATTTGAAATTGCGGGAAAATTTATCTGAATTTAGAAAAACGAATATTAGAAAAGTAATATTAAGAATAAATAATTAAACATTAATTTACAAGTTAAAATAAAAATTTAGTTAAATAATTAGATATTTTCAATAAAAGGTATAATTTAATACTTTAATACTTTAATAACTCAAACCCTGTTAATAGTGGATGAATTCTTTTACAAAAGAGATAAATTGATAAATTTTTCATAATCTAAAATTACAAAAAAATTTCCAACCGATTTCGATTTAATTAATACCATTAAACACTAAATTGCCACCCAAAATAACCAGCTAACCACTTTGATTTAAACTGAAAAAAGGGGGATGTAAATTATATTTCATTACCTCAAATTATTCAAAATCAAAATAAAATAATGAAACTAGTTTAAAGAGAAAAAAATGATAACAAATAATTTTAACCAATTGAGATAAATAAATATATATATAATTTATTTTCATTTAACTTTAAATTTTATCCAAGGAATTCTTTATCAACTCCTATTATTTTCTAAATTTTAACCCTTTTCTCCACGTCTTTGCATTCTTTTTAGTATTATTATTGTTATGATATTAATTCATTGGTTCAAATATTATAAAATAGTTTTTCATTGGTTAATGATAAATTTTTATTTGAATAATAATAATAATAATATTATTATTATTATTGTTATTTAGAATTTATTTTTTTTCAAATTTGATCTTTTGTTGATGGAAATTTATTCAATTCAAATATAATGATCTATTATTAATGTATTATTGCAGCCTTATGGTTTAATTGGCCATAGTTTTAATAAATAGATTTAATGTTATATCTATCAAAATTTTATTTAATATTGATTTATATATTATATCATTTAAATTTTTAATCAAGATCATAAAACTAATTCAATTTCAAATCAATTTAACCACTAGTTCATATGGCTTCCATAGTTTCATATAATTATTTTTTTTTGAAATTTTATAATATTTTTTTTTGCAAATTAAATAACAGCTATATGAATTTGTTATTAGTTGATTTTTTTCAAGTAAAGATAATCAAGGAGTTTAACTCAGTTGGGGAAAGGGGATTCAGGCAGAATCATCACTGAACATATACACATCTATTCACTCCATTTGCTGATGAATAATTCTGGTGAGTGATGGGGTGTGTTTGTTGACTTGAATGCTGTTTTGGGTATATAATTATATGTGATGGTGTGCTTGAATTAGATTATAGTAATTAGGAGAATATTTGTTTATTATTGAATTTGGAAAGAGCATGAGTGAGGAGGGAGAGGGGGAGGAGATTCAGATGTGGTGGGTGGTGATTTGATTTGTGATGTTAGTTAAGTTTATGTAAACTAGCTCAATTAGGCAAAGATCCATTAAGACCCTAACATTTAGTAAACGTAGTAGATAGCAGCGATCAGTATATAAAGGGATCTTTTCTCGTCAACTCAGTTTAACTCATCACACTGAGCTTTTCTTACTGTATACACTGTATTTAATCACTCAGCTTCAGACTAAACCTAAAAAGACTAACACTCCCCGAAGGTTTAATCTCATCCTATCTAATTGCTCAACAGTTCATATATTGTTCATTGGAACCAAATCGACTAAATCACTGCACTAAAACTGAAATATATATAAAATTCAACTGCCAAATTTAAGCCAATCCGTTATTAAATTTGGAATCTTTGCCTAACATTGCTCCAGTCTCATTACAATCAATCGCGTTTTAATTTAATTATTATAAATTCGCTATATTAATAATTTCTCATCATGCTCAATCAAGCCAGTCCTCAATCTCAATTTAACTTATTCCCAAGACAGTTCACTCCTCCTCAATCCACTCTAACACCTCTTGCTACTCCGAATACCAGTTTACATATGGATGCCAATGATTTCCTCAACATTCTCAGCAAACCACAGCCAACTCATCAAGAATCCATTTCTATCGCTTCCCATTCAAACTATATCATGAGTGAACCTACAATGGAAGTTGCTCAACCTTATTCCAAATCTACAATTATTAAAGAAAATAATCACACTCGTGTTCTTCCTGACTACCAAGTCGCCTTCAACCAAAGCCAAATGCAATTGAACAACCAGCGTCATCCTCAAGTTGACCTCATGATGAATGATCAAACTCCCATTCTTCCTCCTTTCCATACCAACGATCGTCTCCTTCAACTTCCTCCCTTGGACTTCAGTAAAGATACTCCCTTAATACAGAGCGACCCATGGCCTCTTAAGTCAGAGTCTAGTGACAGTCAGCTCAGCACTCCAGAACACCAACATGCCTTCCAGCCTAAGCAAACTGTTCCCTCAAACACTTTCCCAGCTTTCCCCAGAACTAGCTCCGGTAATTTAACTGGCTTCCCCATGCGTTCAACATTCCCCCCATACGACCCTGCCTCTGTTTACTCGGCAGAATATTTCGCAATGCAACAGCCAAGACGTCCTCACCCCATGCCCTATTACCAACCCCAAGGCATGATGCCAAACATGGCTCATCCTTTAATGACCACTTTCCATGCTAAGACAACGAATCAAGCTTCAAAGAGATACAGATGCAACATCTGTGGCAAGGGATTCAGCCGTCCTAGCAGCTTGACCACTCACACATACTCTCACACTGGAGAAAAGCCCTTCAAGTGTACCGTCGAAGGATGTGGAAGACAGTTCAGCGTTGTAAGCAATCTTAGGAGGCATGGTAAGGTTCACGCCAACCAGGCTGCTGCTTCCTCCTCATCCTCATCCTCATCCTCATCCTAATCGAAATGTGTATATATTTCACATACCTTTTCTTCCTCTCATCCCTAATTAGTCATAATTAATATATATATCTCTTCCCTATCATAGAGCAAGAGTCACATAAAGACGACTAAAATTTACTAATTGAAATTAAGCTAAAAAATGAATAAGAAATAATGAGACGACAATTACTCTCTACCACCTCATAACTAACCTCCTAATACCCCCACATCACTACTACTATATAATATACATTACATCCGAGAGTACCTCTCATTTCGTTCAATTGTATTTAAATTGATCTATAGTATATAATGAAATATAATAAATTGAAATTTTTTATTTAATTTTTAAAATTTTAATATTAAATTGAAAATTTTATTAATAGTATAATTATTATTATTTCATTTTAATAATGAGATTATAAATTATAAATATTTATTATTAATATTAATATTAATATCAATATTATTATTTTTCAAAAAAATCTTGAGTTAATATTAATTAAGTTTCAGGAAAATAAAAGGAGTACTGGAGAAATTTAAACAAAAATAAAAAAAATTAATTAAATTTTTATTTATTTATTTATTAGTATTTTGTATTTATATTAATTCAATTATTGAAAAAAAACTAAATTATTTTAATTTAACAATTAATTAATTAAGTATATATATATATATATACAAAGAGATTAATAATAAAATTATTATATTATGTAATTATATAATCATATAATGTTTCTTTTTATTTCAAAATCCTTTACATTTGAAACATATATAAAAAAATAATTTTTTTGAATTAAAAAATAAATAAATTTAATATTCTTTAATTACTCATGTACCAATTATGTCATCCTTAATTAAATATTAAAATGAATTCTTTAGCTTTAATGCACTTAATTCCCAACCAGTTTCAATATTGCGAGCTCGCAAACAATGTTAATTAATATTCTTTCACTTAGAATTTTATACAGATTAATTGAATGTATCCAATTGAAATAGTTAAGTTCAAAAAAGTGCATATAAATTTGAATTTGTGTTAATTTAAAAGCTTGAATTTAGTTCAATAGAAGATTTGAATTTTCCAAAGTTTACCATATTTTAAATCATGCAATCCCTGTAAACTTAATATTAGTATTTTTTTTCCATTTTATTCGCATTTATTTTGTGATGTTAAATTAGTCCCTATACTTTGATTATTTTGCAATATATATATATATATATATATCATTTTATTTTGAAACTATATACCATCTAATAATATTATATTAAACAATATCAAATTTTTTATATTTTAAATTTTAATTAAAAAAATTATTATACATTTTTATGTACAGACAAAAATTCAGGAGAAAGTGTAATTATTAAATTAATATTATTTAAATATTATATAATATTTATATTATAAGACCACAAAATTACAAACAATTTAAAGGTTAAGAATTTATGCATTATTGAAACATACTATAACTTTTTTCACTTATAATATATATTAATTAATAGTAAAACTAGTAAATTTTGAAATATTAATAGCATAATAGCAATTTTATCATTATTATCACTGAAAAAGATAATCAAATTCAAATAATATAAATATATATATATATATATATTATTAAATATATCGGTAAAAATATTAAACTATAAATACTATTGATGGCTTTAACCAAATTTAACAATCGATCTATTTCAATACCGCTTTAATATTCTCAAATACACAAAACCCAAAAAAATTAACAATATTCAAATGCTATGAAATTTTTATAAATTAATTATAATATTTTAATTTTTTTATATATCCGTGATTAATATTTGTAAATTCAATAAAATGAAACTTTAATAAAATTGTAACAATAATTATTATTAAATTCTGTTAATATTACTCTATAGATTAATATAATTTAAAATTTTATTAAAATATGAAATCACTGATATTTAAGTAGTTATAAATTTGAATTTATTTTAAAATTTTAAATTTTTAAATTAAATATAAAAAAAAGTTAAAATAATTTAATTTATTATTCATTTAAAATTTTAATATAAATAAGATTTAATATTTAATAATATCTTATTAATATAAAATTTTTTTTATATTTAAAATAAAGAAAAACCTCAAAATCAATTTAATTCTAATATTACTTAAATTAGTTAAAATTTATTTTGTATTGAAACATGAATTTGAAGCCGTAATTTGATAATTATATTAATAAATGAATATTATCTAATATTGGAATATTGTTAATGGCCTATCTACTGCGAATAGAGCACGGAAGATTAGATTTTTTATTGCATTTATATACAATATTCAGATCCTAGAACCCAATTAATACACTGATATCCTTGTTCAATTACTCATTTTAATATCATCATTTTGCATTACATTTAATATCGCTTTCACGATTAGTATTGATTCAAATGATTTACATTGATAATATATTCAGTAGAATAAAGTGTATATTACACTATTTTCCTTTAACATTTAAATTTTTTTGAATATATATAAATATATCATTACATTTTGTTAATAATTTTTTACTATTTATTCAATTTTGATACTATTATTTATTTATATTATTAAAAATATAAATTAGTATTTTGATTAATTATAATTGTTAGAATTTAATTAATGTATAACTAATAGAAATTAATAATTCAATAATATATTAAGTATAAATTAAAATAATAAAATTCAGATAAATATTATATTAAGATAATAGGCTTAGTATAATTGATAAACTTATATAATTCATAATATTTATTAAATTTTAAAATTTATTCATATTTTTATCAAAATGATTTTGTAATATAATATATATATATATATATATATATTACTTATTATTATTATTAACGATAATTACAAGTATTTAAATATTCACAATAAATTTTAATATTACTGAAAAATTATCTTAAAACCCAAATTTCATAATAATATATTATATTAATCATTATATTAAATATAAAATTTATAAATTTAATATTTACAAATTTTTTCATAATAATCCAATACTATCTAATAATATCATAAAATTCTGATAATTTATTTAAGAATAAAAATTTTTTAATAATATAATATAATTTAATGACTATATATATATTAACCAAATTGTTCGATTTAATTAATTATTAAACCGAATTTTTTTTATGTCAAAGTTTAAAATTATTAGAAATATTTGACTTATTAAATTATTAATATTTTTAAATTATTATTATTATTAATTTTTTTATAAGTTTTTAAATAAATAATTATGTAATAATTTTCTAAATTAAGATAATTGATTGTAAAATGATACTATGAACTAAAGGATTTTTTATGTTAAGTATTATTTATTCAATAAAGCACATAACATATTAAAAAATATTCTTTTTAAAATATATTTTTGTATAAAATATTGACTAAAATCGAAACTAGTGATATATTCATGCATTAATTGGATTGTTAAATTTTAACCATATATATCACTTTAATTTCCATATTAATCTTTATCTTTTAATTTATTTTATTTAATATTCTATATATCTTACTACAAAATTGGTAAAATATCACTAATGATCTTTAATATTTAAATAGGTACTATGTTATTATATATTCATTTCATTTATAAATCATTTGTTTCCAAAAATTATTAGTTATAATATTAGTGTAACAAGTGTATCAAAGAATTTTATAGAAAATTCAAATATTTTTTAGACTAATAGAAATTATCTCAATATATAAAAAGAAAACAAAGAAAATTTTATTTTAATTTTAAATAATTTTTCAATATAAAATATTATAAAACATGCTGATGTTTTATAAATTATACAAAATAAATCATCACCACAATAATATTTAATTGATAGATTGTTTTTTAAAATTTTATCTATATGGAATTAATTTGCTTAAAGGATTTAATTCAATATTAATTATTTTGATCTCAAAGATCAAATACTTAATATTCAAACCACAAAGTTAAAAGCACTATTTTTTTAATAGAAAATTGGTATTATTAATTATTGATTCCTGAAGCAAAATTTTTAATGGTTTCTGATATAATGTACAATTGATATGTGATCAATGATGCGAAACTGATGTAAGCGGAATAATACAAAATTTCTCTTCTCAAATTAAACATCTTTAATTAAGGTGAAATAATATCTGATATTATTTCTTTATAATTTAACATTAGAGATTATTTTTAAAGCCAAAGAAATATATGGTACTATGTAAAATTATTTGCAATGTTTGAATTAGATTTCTAACCATATTTTAATCTCCATTATCCATATTGGCTAATGCTGATCATATTCAATTGATGGAATTATTGCCGCAATCCTTTTTCTATTTCATATATTTCATTTTTGAATAGTAAGTTTAAATATTTAATATATTCAACTGAATTTACTGATATAAACTCTTAACAAAATTAATATATATTGAATCTGTTCAATGCATTCTAATATCTATTTTATTCCCAATAACATATAATCTTTCCAATATTGCTGTTAAATTTTTAATATATTTCAATATCAAAATTATCAAATAACAGTATCAAATGACGTAATAAGAAATTCATCGTATCATAAATCTTCAAAATGATGAGTATCTGATACTTTGTATAACAGATATTCAATACATGATTCTTCAAAAGATAATGAGTAATCTTATTTCCCATATTTAGACAAGAAATAAAAATGTTTCTTCAGAAGAATTTGAACTGAATAATATTTTTCAGTTAACTGACAAAAATTAATCAAGATCATTATTAACAAAATTTTTAATGTTTTAATCACTTTTCACATCAATTTTTTTTAAATCAAATTTTATGCTCTCAAATTTTAAAGCATCATTTCAATCCATTAAATCAAAGTGCCTTCAAGTTGAAACTTACATTATCGAGCGCATACTCCAATCAAACTTTAAAAATTAATTAAAATTCAGTTAAAATAATTTGTAATTAGTTTAAAACCTGACTTATTTTTCAAACTTTGATTAAATATTCCACTATTATTTTAATTAATATGAAATTTAACAAAAATATCAAATAAAAAATCTATTTTTAAACTTTTTTTCTTTAGGATCCCAATCCAGAATTTTGTTTTTATTTTAATTTTTAATAGATTTTTTTTATAATAAGAATTAATATTAAATTTCAATTTTTGAAATTTTAATTAATAATTTATATTTGATTTGATTTAATTTAATTTAATTCAGGGAGAATATTATTTTTGATTTGATATTTGAATTTCAATATTGTTAATTCATCTTATGCTCTTGTTCTTAGTTAACTTAGTTATTTTATTCATATGAAAACTTAACTGATCGCTAAAGCAACAATTTAAGTTTTAGCTATTCATGTTACCTATTACCTGAAACAGATAATTTTAAAATAATACAAATGATTATAATATATACTTGATATACTTAAAATTCTGTTTAAAAGTACATGTGAATAAAGAAATTTGATATTGATTATAAATTCATATAATACAAATTAATATAACTCTGATGAAAAAAATATTGTAAAATTTCATCATATACTATAAAATTAAACAACAATATATGAAAGACAAACTTCTTAATCGAATAATGTCAATATATATATAATATTAATTGATGGGGAATAGTCTTGTCCATCACTCAAGAAACTCCAATTGCCAAACTGATTCAAGAAGTCATAATGGAAGTACCTCATTTCATGAACTGGTTGAACCTATCACTTAATAATCTCATCTTTCCAAGAGTATTGAGTATTTACTTTCTTCGCAGTAAGCCATTTTCACCTAAATTTGTGATAACCTATTGTTTACCACTGACGATTCCCAGTTTAAGCTCTTAAAACCTATTTCCTCCAGTAGTTACGTCCGTCAAATGAATTTAACTGTTAAATTTAATAAACCAATTAATAATTTAATCCTCTAACTCTCATCAATGAATATCAATTTTTCATTATAGATATTTTATAATAATTTTATTAAAATTAATTTAATAATAATTATAGATCTTTTTTATATTTGATAGAATATATTATTTTCAATAATTTTATTTTATTAAAAATAATAGATTTTTTTTTCTTAATAAAATAATATCTAATTTTTAATATTTATAAAATAAATTTAATAATAATATTCTTTTTTTATTTTAACAAATTTTATATTAATATATCTGAATATTTATATTATTTTAAAAATATTAGATTTTATTAAGTAAATTTTCTATTTTAAATTATTTTATTTTTTGATTTATATTGAAATTTAATATTATTAGTATAAAAATTAAATAATGGCATAATTTTGAAATTAAAATTTAACCAATAAATTAATGAGTAATATATAAGATTTAGTTAACAATATAAAATTAATACTATGTATTATTATTAATAACTCTTTTCCATATTTTTAATAAGCTTCTAATATTTAAAGAAAAGTTTTTTTATTAAAGTCTGAAATTTAATATTTTATAAACTAATTTAATTTGTTTAAAAAAATCTTTTTTCCTATAAGTTAATTTTTTAATTATTTAAAATAATTATAATCACATAAATTATAATTAGGTGAGTATATTAGATATAATAGCTCTTATTAATTTTTATATAAAAAATCTTTTATAGCTTTAGATATATATATATATTTTATAATTATTATGTAAAATAATATATATCTTTAATTTATATTAAGAACACTATTTAAAAATTATTTTATTTAAAAAAATATTATAATATTTATTATTAATTAATTTTCTTTAAGCTATTAAATAAGGAAATGATATATCATTATAATTAACTATAATATCTATTATTTATATATATTTAAAATATTTATTTATAAGAGTTTATCAAAAGAATTATTTTAATTTGAGCTAATACTTTGATTTAAAAATAAATCAAAGATTATATAAAAGATTTAAGATTTATTCATTATAAATATTAACTATAAAAGCCTTTATTTTTGGTTATATCTCAATAAGTTTAATCTAGCTTAATTTTTCTAATTTTTTTAGCTCTTGATAAATTATAAATTATTTATTTTATATTTTTATTGATTATTTTAAATTTAAACTTAGATATAAATAATATAACGTTATAATTAATATTAATTTGCTTAAATAATATTTTGATTATAATATAAAAATATTTTTTATATTTTATTAATTAGTAAAAAGAACCACAATAAATATCAGTTTTTTAAATTTAAGTAAATTTTAAATAATATCCTTTTTAGTATTAAAATGTTGAATTAAGCAATAAATGATAGTTTTATAAATTATTTATAACTCTTAAATGATTGTAAAAAGTTTATGATTATTTTAATAATACTAAAAAATATCTTTTGTTATTTATTATCAAATTTAAACATCATTCAATTTAACCATAAATCTTTAATTAAAAATATTTTTAAAAAATAATTCTTTAAAACATATATTTTTGAAAAATTTGAAATTAAAAAATTTTCCATTTTTTTTCTCTCCAAACTAATATTTTTCAATTATAATTTAATATTAGCAAAAATTTAAAATATCTAATATTTTATATATTATATCAGATTGAGAGATTTAACTACAAATAAAAAATATAATATACTTTAAAATTATATGGATATAATTGATTTATTATTTATCTGTGATTGAAAAGATTGAATTTTGATAATTTATTAATCAAATAACTTTTATTTATGAAATATAAAATTCATTTTATTGTGGCTTAAGTGAATTTTAATCACATGATTTTTCGTGATAAAGAAAATCTATAACCATATGAGTAATAAAGTGTTTACCAAATTCTGATATACTAAAAGCTATATTATTTGAATAATAGCAGTAATAATAATATAATTTTTAATATAATGTTCAAATTCAATATATTAATATTTACAATTATAAGTAAATAACCAAAATAGAATGGTAAAATTTAAATACTATGTTTGATAAATCAGTTGATTCAATATATTGAACCCTGATACGTTAATAATGAATATACGTATCATTTGAATAATGGCAATATGTTAAGAAAAATAAATTAAATGGTTCAGAATTAATCAAATGCAGAAATTAAATATATATAGTGTATTACAAGTAGTGGACTTGGTTTCAAAGTTGTTTTACAGATTCTAGAGTATAAATAAACTAGTATTAGTCATAGTCACTACATTAAAACAATAGTTTTAATAGTTTAAACTATTGGCTAATCATAATAATCTAGCAACTCTCTTCATGAAAAGATTGTGATAGTAAATAAATTCTACCTTTAGGATCTAACAAAAAGCAAAAAGCATTAAATGGAAATTGTTCCAAACTCGATGCATGAACAGAGTCGAGAGGGATAGATGAAAGAACATCTGAGGTGCTGTTCAGCAATCTCCACCCTGTTCCGATCCTAAGAGATCTGACTCTCTTGCCACTTCTCATTCTATATACCTCCAATTGACCCCTTCGAGAGTAATAAATAATTAAAAATAACTTTCTTAACGGTGGAGCATTGGGATAAAGTTGAGAGTATTTGTGATTGTAAGCTGTAATCCAACCACATTGTGCATCTCTTGCTCCTTTCCACATCTTAAGAATATCACCACTTTCAACATCCAGAAGTAGAACTCGTCCAAGTGTATCACTCATACAGACTAGTCTACATCCATCATTTGAAGGAGGAGATAAACTCATTGACTGTATATGTCGGGGTAGGTCGATGAAATGATACCATGGATGGACCGGAGAAGTTGGTGCCTGGGCTGCATCAGATGCATCAGTTTTTTGGTCTCCCCAAAATGACTTGGCCAGGGACAGGAATTTGGTGGCCATGTTTATGATAGAACCTTTGGTAGGATCAGTGGTTGCGTAAATACTGAATGCAACATTTGTCGAAGAAGGTTGTCCTACTACTAGGAAACGGTTATACGGTGTAGATCCAAGTTCACTGCTAAAATAGTTAGAAAATTGATTGGGAAAAGAGAAAACACTAGGACCAAGACTTATACCATCAGCGCAAATAAATGGTTTTGGCAAATGTTGTTCAGAATTGGAAGCAGCAGATGGGGGTCTATGAATATTCAATGAGGTAATTGCACTGGTAAGAGATTTTGGTTGTGCTGGTTTCTGATTAGGAGATGGTGGTGGTTGATTCAAAGTCCATTTTTTAAATGTGAAAGTTAAATCTTCTGACGAGAAGTGAGTACCAGAGAGTGATTTTTGAATGCTTGTAGCTAGATCCAGTCCAGTTATTGACACCAGACTTCCATTACGATAAACAATTGTTATCTCAGTGTCGTTTTGGCTTGTCATTCTGGATTGGATTGATATTACAGGTACATCTTCAAAGAAAGTTTGCTGTATTAAACATATTCCACTTATTGAAAACACAGTAATTGTGCCATTATCACCTCCTGCAATAGTTATGACTGTTTCTCTAACAGAAAAATTAATTATTTAATATTTGGATTATTTAGTTGAATATACCTATCCTCCAGCAATAAAGGTAAACATAATACACAAGTGAATAAAATCCTACTTACCAATAAGTACTATGAAAAATAAAGTGAAAATAATAATACCTATCTTTTCCAGTTCCCTTATATACAAAATTATTCTTCCATTTGTACTCTTGTTCACAGTAGTAATTTAGACTCAATTGATATCTGAAACAAAAATTACAATAATATTTGAAAGTTAAATCCTCTGTATTTAGAGTATTGGTATTTGTCAAAACATAATCTCTACTTCTACAAATACTATATATTTCTTCGAATCGTAGACTTCTAGAAGTGTCTTCACTCTAAACAACGGTTTACTAAATTTTAAGGATAAATAAAAATTTTATAATAATTACTGTTTGGCCTTGATTATCTTCTAACTGCCAACCCCACTCTTCTTCATTCCAACCTATTATTAGGTTAAAAAATATCCAATTGAATTTGTTTAAATTACTTGATAAACTCCCATCTTTAGATCTATGACTCTGGTACCAACTAGGCAATAAACCCAGGTCTCGAGCAAAGCTGTCTTGATTTATTTCCATACTATTTTTATTATATTGAATTTATTATTATATTAATTAAAAGTACTGCTGCATTCGAAAAATTTTATTTATAAGATTAATATTTTATAATTTGACTGTTTCTTACAATTTAATTTGAAATTGAGATGAATTAAGTTAAATTATTATATTTATGGGATCTAAATTTCCAATGTCAAATTAATAATTTAGTTCTTGTCAAAAAATTTATTATAGGAAAACGAATAATATTAATAAAATAGTTGTTAATGGTATTCGCAGCCTCCATGGCCTAGTGGTAAGGTGTCTGTCTCGTAAAGAGAAGATCTCCAGCTCAATCCCCGACGTGGCCATATCTTTTACAACATTTGAATAGCTTTTCCCTTATTCTGAAGTTACTTCATTTTGAATATCACTCCACAAATCAATTAAAACTCAATTTGAACTAAATAAAGTTTTACCATCCACTTTGATATTTATGATTTTATTACATCATAAAATTATCATAATATCATTGGATTAAATATATTTATAAAAAGAAATAATAAACCAATATAATTTTAGATTACACTTCAATATAATTTTAATATTTAATTCTTTAATTTTTGCTTTCAATGTATAATTTATATGATTATTTTATGCTTTTAAAACAACGATTTTGAAAATATGATAATATATCTTGAAATTTTTGAATAAAAAATTATTATATTATGATTAAATAAAAGTGTATTATACTTATTATAATGTTACAATAGTATAAAATATAATTATAATCTTTCTAATCCACAATGGTTTTTTTAATGCTTTCATCTAAACATAAACTTAACCACGTCACTCAATTATTATTATTATTATTATTATTATTATTATTATTATTATTATTATTATTAGAATAAATGAATTGGCAATAAAAAGTAAAAATATTTCAACTGAAATTTTCAATAAAGTAATTATATTCTGTTATACTATATTGACTATATCTTCAAATTATGAAAATATAAAAATATTTATGATTATAAACTGATGTATATAAGTATACTTCAGACTTTTTATATAAAATTTTGACTAATTTTTATAATTTCAGGAGAGGTTTTTTTATTCCTTAGTTTAATATTTTTGCTAATTGTTTTTCTTATTCTGAATTGAAATTTGTATGTACTTAACAAATATACAATTTATTATTCAAAGAATCAATTATTAAAATATTATTAGGTTTAGATTTTTGTGTATAATATTCTTAAAAAAATTAGTCACTTCCGAAACTTTTATTATGTATTTACTGGGTTATGAAATTATAACATAATATAATGAAAATATATTAAAGATATAAAAATTATTTGAATATCATCCTATGAACATGGTATTTGAAAGATCTATGTTTTAAACAAAATCAAATATATACACAACAATTTTGAAAATATTATTTGATATAAAATATTTAATCAAAAGGATTAATTTTGAATAATGGTAATCCAACACTGAATTTTAAACTATGTATATAATAGTTGATTATATTTTGTAAAATATCGAGAAAAAATCCGATATAATTAAATTAAAAAATTTCTTATTCAACCTAGCTAATCTTCAAGAAAAAGACCCTACGATAAATTATAATTGAAACAAGACAAAATATAGAATTATATTTAATATCAACTGAAAGTATTAATATATTCTATAATATTTTCTATATGTAATAAGGCTTTAGATTCAGTTAATAAAATATGAATTGGAACATGATACTAAAACAAAAGGTGCATTAATCTTAAATGTATTAATTATAATTGTATTTGAAAATTTACGAAAATATTTTGTTATAGCATATTAAATATTGAAATATCACTAATAAAAATACAATCAAATTATCCCATAATAATATAAATAAATTTATTTCTCCACATAATAATTAAATTTCTAATTTAGAGTAAAATCATGTCAGTATAAATTAAAAAGTAATCGAATTAATTAAATTAAAAAATAATAAACAAAAATGAATTCTATGAGTGTATCTAAATCTGAAATGACTGAAGAAGAAATTAGAAAGTTGGAAGAACAAGAATTTGAAAATGGTCCCCTTCAAGTTCTCCAACTTGCCGTTAAAAATCATAATCAAGTGTTAATTAACTGTCGTAATAATAGAAAATTACTAGCTAGAGTTAAGGCTTTCGACAGGCATTGCAATATGGTTTTGGAAAACGTCAAAGAGGTTTGTTATTTTTTTTTCACTAAAATTTTATTGATCTGACTAATTTATTTAGATGTGGACAGAAACTCCTAAAAATGCTAAAGGTGAACGTAAAGCTAAACCCATTAACAAAGACAGATTTATTAGTAAAATGTTCTTAAGAGGAGATTCTGTTATAATAGGTAATGATATCATTTCATATATAATATTTTATATTAATATTTTTGTTTTAGTTTTACGTTCTACTGCTGTTTAAGTCAATCAAATTTACTTTTTCATATATTTTTATAAATATTCAGTTTGGCCATAATTGTGAATTTATGATTTCCATATATTTTCTTTGTAATTATTTTCAGGTTTTTTTATAATTTTTAAGTATTTTGATACGTTATTGATAATTTAATAATTTTTTATCTAACATTTTTTATTCCAAAAAAATAATTCTCACCATATTGTAATTATATTTTCTTTATCAAAAATATTTCGATTTTAATGTCAGCATTAGAAACAAATTTTAAACACTTAATATTGAGAGAAATTTGTTTCAATCATTGATTTAGTTTGATTTTGATTTGAAATATTATTATGAAAATATACTTTAATTCGTGTGTTTAATTTATAATTAAATACGAATTCAGGTTTAGTCAGATAATTCAATCAAGTAAATATTTTTATTTTTTATTTTTTATTTTCATAAAGTATATATCAACCACAGTACAGAACTGAAAATAAAGAATGAAACAATATAGAAAGATTTGAGATTGTTTAGTTTTGAAATTAAATGATGAAAGGATTAGATAAAAATTATTAAATTAATAAATTTAATTATGTGGAATATAAAGGTTGAAACACTAATGCCATAAGAGAAAAAAAATTAAGTTATACAAAGCAAATTTAAAAATTTTAATACAAAATTTAAATAATTTATAAAATTCAAATAACAAGAGAAATAATAATATAAAAATTGATTTAAAAGGATCGACAAGAGCAGGATTTGAACCTACGCGGGAAATCCCATGTGCTTTCTAGGCACACGCCTTAACCACTCGGCCATCTTGTCTTAGTAATTTTTCACTATATTAATCTGAATACCCTCTTGTGTAATAGAACATTTTTTTATAATTTAATTCTACTCTTATTACATTTCATTATTCAATCAATTTCACTCTTATTTGATTTTTCTACAAACAAATATTTTGCTAGTTCTGTTAAATATTGATTACACTAATCCCATTCTACTTCATTTTTTTCAGATTCAACGCTATTGTTTAAATATCTTACATTACTCTGGCATTAACCTCATTCATTTTCATTTATCAACTGTTATCATTATTGCTATTGATTTCATGTTCAGATTTTATCAATTTATATAGAAAAAAAGCTATATAAACTAATCAATTCCTTACCAATAATATAAAATATATTAAAAATCAACAGTATCCCAACTTGTTTCAAATACCCAAATTACATATTTATATAATAATTTTTCTAGATTTATATATATATATATATATATTAATCTAATTATTTCGAATATTTCAAATTGAATATTGATAAATTGCTAAGTTATAGGATTTTACAAAAAAGTTAAACAATAAAATCCAATAATTAAAGTTATCGAAATATTTATATATTATTAATTTTTCATTTATAATATTAAATTTTAATTTTTTGTTTCATAGTTTAAATAAAATATTAAAGTTAAACATTAAATTCAATCTAAAATGATAAAATATTCATTATATATTAATATAATTTATTTAAACTTATTATTTTTATTTTTATTCTTTAAATACAAATATATAATTATATATATTAAAGTTAATTAATTGAAATAAAAAACTAAAAAATATTATATCATTATTAGAAAAACTTATTCTGAAAATTTATTTGTAAAGATATTATTTTTATAATATATTTATTATATAGCATTATTTTATGAAATTTATCATTTTTGATTTTTTTTAATTAATTTATTAAATATTTTTCAATATTATATTATTAATATTGTTTAATTAAATTTTATTTTTAATTGAAAACTACAAATGAATTGATATTATATAATTTTGATCATTTAATTAGTTATGATATTTTATTCTTTTTATTTATTTTATAAGATAATAGTATAATTAATATTATTTAAATATATGTTCTTATATTTAATATAATTTAATTTGTTAATAACTTTATATAAATAATAATATTTAAAATTCTAAAATATAATATTTTTAAATTTATTCCAAATATAATTTATAGTATTTTTTATAAAATAAGTTATGTATTTATATTTAATATTTTATTACAATTAAAAGCACTCTGTTATATTATTGATAAAATTTAAATATTTAAAAAAATATTTTTTTTATTTATATTTAAATTTATTATTTTATTAATTTATTAAATTTATTTATTAATTTTTTTATATAAGTATATTTTTTATATTACTTTGTAATTTAAATAATGTGAATTTTTTGTGATTAAAAAAAAATAAACATTTTAATATATAAAAAGTAAAAATAAATATATAATATAAAATTAATAATTTCTTTTATTTCTAATAACTTTTTGCTATACTTTTAGCAAAGATCTAACACCTAAAAAATAGTTCTTTTTATTAAAGACTGAAATTTGATGTTTTACAAACCAATTAAATTTTTCTGCAAAAATTTTCTTTCTTGTAAGCTGGTTTTTTAATTTCCTAAAACAATTATAATCACATAGGTTATAATCTAGAGAATATACTAGATATGGTAGTTTTTTCCAGTTATTTTTAATTAGAAAGTTTTTTATAATTTTAGATTTATGTATTTTACAATTATCATGCAAAATAATATGTCTTCTCAAATTATATTGAGAATACTAATTAGAAATAGTTTTATTTAAAAAAGAAATATAAAGTTTACTATTAATAGAGTTTCTTTTAAAAACTAAATAAGAATAGTATATGCTATTATAATTTATTATTATAATTAACATTTGCTTATTAATAAAGTGTTTATTTAAAGGAATTTGTAGAGGGGGTTGATTTAGCTTAATCCAACACTTTGATTTATATTTTAACAAAAAATTATACAAAGGAATTTAAGATTCATCAATTGTAATAATTCACTGTAAAAGCCTTGGTTTCTAGTTATACTTTAGTAAGTTTTGTTTAGCAATAGCTACTCTAGCTTTTTTTTAAGCTTTAGTTAAATTATAAGGTACCTATTTTATATTTTTATTAATTAATTTTAATTTAAATTTTAATATATATAAAATACTTATGTGACTAATATTAAAGTGTCTTGATAGTTCTTTAGCTGAAATAAAAAGGTGCTTTTCAATATAATTTTTTACTTTATTAATAATTAAAAGAGTAACAGTTGAAATTAGTCTTTTAGATTTTAACAGGTTTTGGGTAGTTTCTCTCCTAGCTTTAAAGTAATTTACCTAGCAATAAATTATTGATTTAAATAATATTTTATTACCAAAAGCTACTTGTAAATTTTAAATAATTTTAGAGGGTTTATGGTTAAGTTTTACTAATACCAAAATAAAAAACTTTTGATGGTTACTATTTAGTTTAAACATAATTAAATTAAACAACTAATTTTAAAAAATTATTATATATATATATATATATATATTAATCTAATTATTTCGAATATTTCAAATTGAATATTGATAAATTGCTAAGTTATAGGATTTTACAAAAAAGTTATTATATATATATATATATAATTCAAAATTATTTATTTTCCTATTTGTTTTGTATATATTTTTTTATTTGAAACTAATAATATATTTAAAAAATAAGAAATTAAAAAATTTCCCATTTCTTTAATTCTATGGTAATAGATTAAAATAATTAAAATATTATCAATTATATTTTAATAGATATTTTAAATATAATATATTTTCCTTAATATATTTATTAAAAAATTTTAGTAGTTTTAATTTGTTTTATATATAATAAAAATAAAAAAAAGAATTTTTAAATTATATTAAAAACATTATTTAAAAAAATATTTTATTAAAAAATATTTTAATATAAATTA
>JNEM01015576.1:0-22417 GCA_000697335.1 Conidiobolus incongruus B7586
GACTTCCCAGCCAGTGTCATTACTATCTCTTTGATTATCTTTGATTTATTCTAATTATTCCCATCCTTAATTCTTTTGAAATTGATTCAATTTACCATGATATCTAAAATAATTGGTTCAAAATTTACCTAATACTTCAAGAAGTGAAAAAATTGTACTTTAATAATCACCTATTCATTATTACCAATTGTTTTAAACACAATATCATTTAGTATTTTTAATGGTTAAGCAATTTCACAAACTACCCCCATTACTTTAATCTAAATAACCAATCATTTTACTATTTAGTCTAAAAATTTTACTATAATTGAAAAAAATTTGAATCTGAAATCAAAATAACAATATCAAATTATAAAATTCATTGTAAAAATAAAGTTGGGCAGAGTTAATTATTAACATTCTTTAATTATCATTAATAAAAAATATGTTATCCTTCATATTGAAACCTAAATATCATTTATAATCTATATTTCAATTTATTATTCACTCTAAGTGTTGAAAAATAGGGAAAAAATATAGTAGTAATTGTGACTATTTCAAATTACATCACATCAATTGACTAGTTTATTAAACAATTCAAATTGTTTTCATCAAGAATTTAAACATAACAAAAATATCACATTGAAATCATAATTTAATCCAAAAATCTTATAACTATGAATAAAATCATTAGGAATTATTGGATAATTATCGAAAGTTAAATGAATGGAATTGACATAGTGACGACGTAATCAAGATCAATGATTCGCATCACTATCCTTGAAGAATGAAGTATAAAAAAGTAGGCATTGATTGAACAGCCTTCAAAATTTCAAAGACAATAATATTAAGAGATAAAATAACAATAAATAAGATAAAATGGCTTTAACTAACCACGTCGATCCCGAAAAATTAATCGCAGAATTGGACGAAGACGATCGCCACAAGGACAACATCCATTTGCATCAATCCATTTATGCCGCCCGCAATGAACATTTGGGAATTCCAAAGTTCAAAATTCCCGAGGGATCTCTAGACCCTTACATTGCATATCGCATCATTCACGACGATTTGGATCTGGATGGCAAGGTTTTACAAAACTGTGCTACGTTTATGACTGGTTGGATGGATCCCCAAGCCGACAAGCTAATAAAGGAGAATTTGGCTAAGAATTTCGTAGATCAAGATGGGTTCCCATCGACACAGAGGGTTCATGAACGTTGTATTTCTATGCTGTCCCATCTTTGGAAGGTGCCCAAAGGTAGTCGAGCAATTGGCACGGTATGTGCCGGATCTTCGGAAGGCATTATGCTAGGTGGGCTGGCTATGAAATGGGCATGGCGTGAAAAGAGAAAGCAACAGGGTTTGGATTATAGTAAGCCCAATGTCATATTTGGAATTAACGCTCACTGCTGTATTGAAAAGTTTGCTAGATACTTCGATGTAGAGGCGAGAATTGTACCAGTGACTGAGAAAGGTAATTATGTAATGACACCTGAAGACTGTGTCAAGCATGTGGACGAAAATACTATTGGTATCTTTTCTATCTTGGGATCTACTTTCACTGGTCATTTTGAACTCGTTGAGGAGCTCTCTAAGGCACTGGATAAAGTTCAAGAAGAAAAGGGATGGGATATTCCAATCCACGTGGATGCTGCATCTGGAGGTTTTGTCGCACCCTTTGCATTTCCTGATTTCAAATGGTCATTCGACGTTAAGCGTGTGGTCAGTATCAATGCATCCGGTCACAAGTATGGTCTAGTATACCCTGGACTTGGATGGGTCATTTGGCGAGGTCAGGAGCATCTCCACAAAGACTTAATTTTTGAAATGGACTACCTTGGTGTTACTGAAAGATCTTTCACTATAAATTTTTCAAGACCAGCCACCCATATCATTGGCCAATACTACAACTTCATTCGCCTTGGTATGAAAGGCTACACCGACATTATCAACAATTGTTTATTCTGTGCAGATCACTTATCGAGAGGTCTTGAAAAATCCGGCTACTATAAAGTAATTTCCAACATTCACATCCATCCCAAAAACGCCAAAAAATATGGCGTTGGTTTACCTCTAGTTGCATTTTACCTGTCCGACAGTTACAAAAAATCTAATCCCAACATTACCGAAACCGATATTGTCGGTCTGATCCGCATCAAAGGCTGGATGATCCCATCCTACAACTTACCCAAAGGCACTTCAGAACAAAAGCTACTACGCATCGTCATCAAGGAAAGCTATTCCGCTGAAGTTGTCGATCGTATTCTCGACGCACTTATCCGATCTGCAGAATCGCTCAAAAATAACCAACACGGCTTGGGCCAAGCATTCAAATCAATGGAACTGGGAGATCCCAACCCTGTCGAAGTGAAGGACGAAGATATGGATGAACCCAAGGCCAAAAGGGCACCAAAACGTTCCAATACTTATTCCAGTATTTGTTAATCATATGACTGTCTTATTTTCCAACTTATTTCTTCAATGCTTGAATTAGCTACCATTTTTACGAGCGCTTTATATGTCAGAATAATTATTAATGTACCATTCATCAACCATATTTTCAATTCTTTAAAGCATTTAATTTAATAAACCCTATGAATAAAGATTTGTCGTCAATCGGTTCCATTCTATATCTTTCTAATCATCCTTTCCTTTAATCATGTTCAGAGCGACAACTATTGATAAAATTTCTCTAATCTCCAATCCAGTTATTACCAATTTTTGTCAATTTGAAAAATTCATTCAAACCAAATTCCAATCTCATCCATTCACAAATAGTTATATTGTATTTTATATTAAGGTATAATGATTTGTTTAGAGTTTGTGGTATATTATATTTTGAGTTGGTTGTATATTAAGTAACTAAATAGGGTTTAAGGTCGAATTGATTGGAGTTTACTTTGCAGTTAAATGGTTTTGTATTGATATAATACCACTATATTATTCAAATGGATTAAATTTAGAAACAACCATATTTAATGGCCCAATAATTTTGCTTAATATTTCTCTGAAATTGATTAATTTAAAATTATTTTGATTATGACAATTACTTAATAATGCACCCTGCAAATTTATTAATGTTCTAATACTAATTAAATACTCATTGTAAATTAATGACTAATACAAGAAATATAGAAACAGTGAAGAATATAAGGGTTAATTCTAGATAATATTCACATGGTTAATATTATGTATTTTATAATTTTTTATCAGAAAAAATAATTTAAATTTTTGTATCAAATCTTTAATTTGAAAATGATATCATAAGTGTGATAAAACCCCATAATTTATTAATTGATTGTAAATTGATTTTTTAACATGTTTTTTGAGGTCACTTCAATTCTTTACCAGAACTTATAATTAATTTAACAACAAAAAATAATGAAACCTTGGAAGCAACCCCAAGCAAACGCAATAAGTTCGATCCTTTCCAAGTTCATATTCCAGATGATTTAATCCCTCAAAAATTGTTGGATGAAGCTAAAACTACAGGTAACTAACACTCTTGAATGTTCTATCCAAGTATAACCATGGTAGTTAGGTATTTTATCTTTAATTAACAGAGGGTTAACTGAAATACCTCAAAAACTTTACGATGTTTACAATCCTCGAACCACTTTCAATCAATCCATGACGGAGGATGACAGTATTCCTTGATAGGAATTTGTCCCTCTAACCAAATTAGTACTTAGTAACAATGATATTTTGGAACTCACTGAAGATTTAGACATATTGGACAAATCAAAAATACTTGATTTCAATTATAACAAGTTGAAAAGTTTGCCAGAGAGTTTGAAATATTTTAGTGGTTTAGTAGTTTTAGGACTTCATCACAATGAATTCAATGTCTTTCCGAATCAAGTATTCGAATCAAATCAATTAAAGGAATTGTATTTGAATAATAATTTTATTCATAATGAATCACCAATTGAGATATTAAATTTGAAAAATTTATCACTTCTGAATTTGGGTTCAAATAAACTGACTCAAGTGCCTGAAGGGATTGCAGAGCTTCAAAATTTGAGGAAATTATTTTTGAATCGCAATGATTTGAAAGAATTTAAACTGTCGATGGATACTTGGCAGGGTTTGGAGGAGTTGGACCTAAGTTTTAATCAGCTGGTCCACTGTTTTGACAAATCAATGACCTTTGCCAATTTATATATATTCAAATTATTCGTCAACCGCATCAAATCATTGACTTTTGACTTAAAAGTACCCCAATTGAAGCACTTGGAATTAGATGATAACGATTTTGGAAATTTGACATGCCCTCTGCAAAATAAACCACGTCTGAATATTTTAAATATTAACAAGAATTCCTTGTAGGAATTGCCTGAGATCGTTTACTCACCACGATTTGTATAATTTGGATATCAGTTACAATAATTTGTCTCATTTGGATCCTAGATTGATCGCTTTGGAGGGCATCAAGACTTTGAATTTGGATAGGAGTTTGTTTAAGAATATTCCAAGATATAATACTTTTGAGGATTTGAAACGGATTTTGTTATCAAGGTTGGATAGTTCTCGAGATGATGGCAATCTTTCCAATTAAGGGGAAGTTAATAATGATGCTATGGATGTTGACAGCCCAAATCGCTTATCCAGCGCTAAGGCCTCCGAATTCCCATTAGCTTTTACCCAGTTTGAATCTAGTCACAGAATTTTGAATTTTGCCAACTCTGGATACTCCATGGACCAAATCGAAATAGTGTTGAAAGGTGATTTACCTTTCCAGCCCCAAATTTTTCAATTTATGAAATTGGACTTGACCCAATTACCACTGTCCACCATCCAATTCCAAAGTGTTACAGATGTGGACCTCTCTAACAACAAGTTGGTAGTTCTTCCCATGGAGTTGCATCAGTTAACTCAATTGAAATTGCTGAACTTGACTAGCAATCTAACTACATAATATCCTGTCTCTGAAGATTCCACAATTCAATTCCTATCCCTAATTAATCTCCATCTCAGAATGAATTGAATTCAAGGGTTATTATCCCAATCCCAGTGCTGTCTCTTTCCCAAACTGATCTAACTGAACCTTTTCAATAATCAAATCGCCCAAATCCAACCTCAACTTTTCAAAGGCATCCAAATTTTGGATCTCTCCAACAATGATATTAGTACTGTCACACCCGAATCGGGACTAGTCACCACCATTACGAATTTGAATCTTATGGGGAATTCCTTCTGAATTCCTAGACAGCAAACTTTACAACAGGGTACTAAAGTTATAATGAAATATTTGAAAGGTAGATTAACTTAATAACTATATATGGAATAATTTTTTTATTTTTGGGATGATTATTTCCATTCTTCGAAAATTTCAATCCCTCAACAATTGAAAATTATTAATTCCATTTATGTTAACCTTAACTAAGCTTTTTCATTCTATAAGTTTATAAATTTGAATTCATGAATTCAATGATGCTTTATAATTTGCTAATATTTTTCAAAAAACCAATTCATTTGGATAAATTAGTATTCTACATTATTATTTACATAACACTATCCTTTGACTAGATACAATTTACTTTATAAACTAGTAACCTGAGACTTTATATATTAGAAAAATTGATGAATCAAATATAACATTCATTAATGGGCAAGTATAAATAATATGAAATGAATATATATACACTAGCCCACAAAAGTGAGTCATAAAATTAAAAATATATACATTTCTATTAATATCTTAATCAATTCTAATTTAAATAAACTTATATTAAACTATGTAATTAATATATATTTTTTATTTATAATATAATATATATAGTTAAATTTAATTAATTATTAATTGATATATTAACACTAAAAGTATACTTAAGATAAGTTATAAATTTGTAGGTTTTAGTATTAATAGAAAAATTAATATCTAGTATATCTACCTTTTGCTTTTTTAACTTCTTTAAGTTTGTAAGGTATAAAGTTAACTAGTTTTTTATATTAAACAAGACTAATATTATTCTAAACTTCTTAAATATACTTTTAAAGATAATTTAAATTTTTTGCTGGGGGGAAAACTTTAATTAATTTTTTTAGTTAATCTTAAAAATATTTAATTAAGTTAAAATTAAAAAATTAAAGAGGTTATTTTATAATAGTTATTTTGTTATTTTTAAACCATTTAATAATAAAATTTATAGTATAACAAAGTGTATTATTTTATTAGAAAATAATATTTGATTTTTTTAATTTATACTATTTAATAGTTTTTTTCAATTTATTATTTAAAATACTTTAGTATATTTTAGTATTAATACTTTTATTAACCTTATAAAAATACTTTACACTTAAAGATAATATATATCTTTAAATTATAATTAACCTATTATTGTATTTTTAGGTTATAATAACATAATAGTTATAAAGTAGTTTTTTATTTTTTTTGAAATATCTAGTTTTTTTATTAAATTTATTAAAATATATCTTTGTTTTATTAAATTAAATAACTTTACTCTAGTTAATTTTAATTTAACTTTAGTGTTAACATTTAAATTCTTACCTAGTTTTATAATAGGACTTTTTTAGTTAAAAGTGTTTTTTTTAAAGTATAAGTAGTATTTATTTTAACATAAAATATATATAATAATATTAGTACTAACTAATATTCTTGTATAGTCTTATAATTTTTATTATACTTCTACAATAATATTATACTTACTTATATTAATTAATCTATAAATATACTTT
Source organism: Conidiobolus incongruus B7586 (assembly GCA_000697335.1). NCBI lineage: Eukaryota > Fungi > Entomophthoromycota > Entomophthoromycetes > Entomophthorales > Conidiobolaceae > Conidiobolus > Conidiobolus incongruus. Next base: position 6,682 of record JNEM01015576.1, read on the forward strand.
TTATTATATACTAACCTGCAAAAGTAAGTTATAAAATCAAAAACACCTATATTTTTACTAATAACTTAATTAATATTTAATAAAATAAACTTAAATTAAATAATTAAAATCTATTATATTTATTAGTTATATATATCATTAAATGATGATATTTAGCTATTAATTGGCTAAAATATAAACCCTTAAATTTTACCTAAAGTGAGTTATAAATTTGTGGGTTTTTGATGATAAAAAAAAATTAAAACCTAATGTATCTACCTTTAGCTTTTCTAACTTCTTTAAGTTTGTGGGGTATAGAATCAACTAACTTCTTACACTAAGAAGGGTTAATCTTGTTCTATACTTCTTGAACATATTCCTAAAGTTGATCTAAATTTTTTGTTGGGGGGAAAACTTTAATAGCTTTTTTTAACTAATCCCAAAAGTGTTTAATTAAATTAAAGTTAGGAGATTAAAGAAACCACTTTATAACTATTATCTTATTATTTTTAAGTTATTTGATAGTAGAAGTTGTAGTATAGCAAGAAGCATTATCTTGCTGGAAAATAACATCAGATTTATTTAACCTATATTATTCAATGATTTTTTTTAATTCATTGTTTAAAATACTTTAGTACATTTTAATATTAATTCCCCCATTAATTTTATAAAGATACTTTACACCTGAAAACAACATACATCTCTAAACAATAATTAACCTACCACTATACTTTTAGGTAAAATTAACATGATAGTTACAAAGTAGTTCTACATCTTTTCTGAAGTATCTAGCTTTTCTATCAAATCCACTAAAGTATATTTTTGTTTCATCAAACTAAATAACCTTACTCTAATTAGTTTTAATTCAACATTAGTGGTGACATTTAAACTCCCACCTAACTTTATAGTGGGATTTCTTTAGTTAAGGGTGTTTTTTCTTAAGGTGTAAGTGGTATCTATGTTAATATAAAACACATATAATAGTATTAGTGTTAACTAATATTCTTATATAGTCTTATAGTTCCTGCTATATTTCTACAATAGTACCACACTTGCTTGTATTAACTAACCTACAAATATACTTCTCATCATGTTTATCTATAATCCTAACACACTTAAGTTTAGGTTTAAATGTTTCTTTATTGTTATTTTTAACAACCTTAGCTATAATAGACTAGCTAACACTAGTAATTCTAACAATATCACAAGTTGATTTACTTTTTTTATAAAGTTAATTGATGCACAAGTAGATTTTTTTAAAGAGGGATTTAGGTATAATGATACTAATAAAAAAAATTTAGTATATCTGTAAAATATTATATAAAATAATAGCAAAGAGAGAAAAAAGATATAGTTATATATTGTTAAATATATCCCTTTATCTCAAAAACCTGTAAATTTATAACTCACCTTGGTTAAATATTAAAGGTTAATATTTTTGCTAATAGTTTACTAAATATATCTAAATATATTTATCTATTATTAAATAATATACCTTAATTATATATTATAGTTTCAAGTAATCTAATATATACAATTGTTTTAGTTATTAATTAAAATATATATATTTTTGATTTTATGACTCACTTTTACAGGTTAGTGTATTTATTTATAATTTTAACATACTTAAGTTTTAGTTTAAGTGTTTCTTTAATATTGTTTTTAATAACCTTAACTATAATAGATTAACTAACACTAATAATTTTAATAATCTCACAAGTTAATTTATTTTTATTATAAAGTTAATTAATTTATAAGTGAACTTTTTTAAAAAGAGATTTAAGTATTATAATATTAATTTTAAAATATTAGCTTAATAATTTTATAATATATATAATATAACAAAAGAAAAAGAAGATATATAAGTTTTATTATTTATACCCTTTTAACTTATAAACTTATAAATTTATAACTCACCTTAGTTAAATTTTAAGTTTTAATATATTAACCAATAGTTAATATAATATAATCAAATATAGTTAGTTATAATTAATTAATATAGGTAAATTATATATTTTAATTTAAATTTATTTAATTAGGAATTATTTAAAATATAAGTAAATATTTAAGTAATTTTAATTTTATAACTTACTTTTACAGGCTAATGTATATCAATATTGTGAATATATACATTAATCTCTATTACTTTAAATATATTATAGTTAGAAAGTTCTTAATATATCTAGTGATTAGTTATTTAATTAGATATATTATAGAGTGTTTATAATAAAATATAATTTAGAATATACATAGCAAAATATTTAATTCTGGATAAAAATTTATTATTTAACACTGTAATTATAATCACAATATTCTTTGAGAACTTTTCATCATGTTGATATTATGTTAATTTTGTTAAAAGGGTTAAATTGATATTTGATAATTCAATCAATTAGCTATTATGATTGAAATAATTTATGTTTGTGTATATTTGCAATTAGGAATATTAACAATATGCCAATGAGATATATAATGTAATTTGTTTTTGAAAGCGTATGATATATCATTAAAAAATTCTATATTTTACTAACTTTGAAACTAATTTATTAAAAATTAGTTGAACCAGAATTATTGTTATTAAACTATCCCTATCTTTGTGTATGATAAATATTATTTTTCAAACTATTAAGTTTTTAATTTAATATTGAATATTTATTTAAAATTAAAATTCCACATTTGGTAAAATATATTACTAAATGAGAAATAAAAATTTATATTGATCATTAAATTATTGAATTTATATTTAGGATGAAGATATAATCCCATAATTTAAAAATATAAAATTAGATATTCAAAAATACAAAGGGAGGAAAATTGCAAAAATTGAATTAAATTTATTAAAATATTTCAATAGAATAGAAAAAACAACTATTAATAGAAAATATTTTTTGTCTTCATATTAAATAATTGTATAATATAATTGCTCTAATTTTTAACTAATTTAACTATATCTAAATAATGGCCAAATCTATTAAGTCCACTTCCAAAAAGAGAGCTAGATCTATTCGTAGAGAACAAATTCACAAACCTGTTGAAGTTCTTAGACTTAAAAGACTTTCCAAAGCCCAAGAAAAGAAAACGAGTCAAGTTTTAAGTGAAAAAGATAAGCAATTTTATCAAGATTTACAAGAAGAATTTCAAAGAGAAAAGGAAGCTGGTGTCGTTTTCAGTAAGTTTATCAAGTTTCAATTTTAATTATGCAATATTTATTCAATTTTTTTAGATCAATCTAAGACTAGTAAAAAGAAAAATTTGAAAAAGATTCCTAAAGCTGTTCAAAATGGTAAAAAGAAAGTTAGCAAAAAGAGCAAATTAGATTTCTAATATATTTCATATATATATATATAAACTATTATAATCATCATTTTATTTTATTGATTTATTCTTTCATGAATAGTTTTTTTATTTGTTGTCTTATATCCGCACAAAACAAAATAATATATAAAGGGTTTGCCAATGGGATAATATGAGCTAGACAACTAGTAATACTGTCCAATAACATCGGAGGATACGTGTGAATCATTCGATAGATGCCTTGAATAGCCATGAAAGGGTACACACTCACAATATAAATAGATAGCATTAATTTCATTTTCTTTATAATAATATTTGTTTGACATTTCATTTTACCCATAGCGTTTTCAGAATTATTTGAGTGAGGAATGGCCATTTCACCATTGATGATATATTTAACATTAATAAGGCGTATTATGATTTTAACATAACATATTGTGGTTACTATTATACTCCAAACAACTTGAAAGCCTATCAAAATCTGATATAGATTAAGTAGCCAATCTTCATTGTCAATTCGAATTGCACAGTATTTTCCTGAAGGGAATATTGTAAAATAGTTGAAATAAACGGGAATATAGTTGAATACCACATTGGTTAATATGACCAAACTATTAACAATTAATCGGCATCTTATTGATAATGTTAGACTTTTGCAACAGTTCAAATATCTGAACCAACTTAAAAATGCGACCAAGCTCAAACTAGATATCCCAAAACAATAGAATAAGTAGCCATTCAACTGACAGTTAAAAGAGTTCAGTCTAATATCATGTTCAACATAATTTAGTATGAAATTAATGATTGAATAGCTACCAATAACCAAATCAACTACTATTATAAATATATAGTTAACAGTTTGGTTAAAATCTCTAAAGTTCAAACCGATCACCAGTATTAATATCAAATTAATACTAATTGAAAATATTGATATAATTAATTCAATATATTCAATAATTAAATCTACTAACATTTTCAAAATATTAGTAAAACATATGAACTATTGAGTTCCAATAATTGCGATGTTGTATTTATATATGAAATTTACTATTTTTATAGGGATGTCAATTATGAAAATTTATTTAATATATTTTTGGAATCTATTTTCAGAATTCTTTTCTTAGTATGGAAGTTATTAAAATAGCCACTTTGTAAAATGAGTAATATACCACTCCATTAATGACATCAGAATAATGGGTTTTCATTATATACTAAGAATATTATATAATTGTGACACTTTTTATATTAATATATTCATTTTTATCAATAATTCTTTTTAACATTAAAATACATTTTCTATAATTGGCAATAACCTTCAAAATTTATGGATTGTAAAACAATTGGTTTAATTAACAAAAGTCAAATTTGGTATTTTTGTCGAAAGAACTTTTGGAATGAAATTTAAATTGTTAATAGTTAATAATAGTAAACAATATATACAATTAAGAATATTAATAATAAATAATATTATGATTCATTAATAACTAATAAATTAAAAACTAAAGAAATTTTACCTAAATTTTTATCTTATATTAATATAATATGACATTTTATAATATTAAGTTTGCTTTATAAAATTTAATATTTAATGTATAAACATCACATTTTAGATTGTATAATTAATTAGTTTAAGTGATGAAATTTAATTATTTTGTATTAATATATTGTTAATGAAATTTGAAAAAATAATTGTTTATGGCCTATAAAATAATGTTTAATAATTCTTTTATTAAAGTTAGATAATTGACAATTATAAAATTCAAAACATTAAAAGAACTATAATTATGAGAATGGAAATCAAAGGAAAAAGTTGATATTCCTGGATATTTAATAATTATTCCAAAAGGTATCACAAGGTATGGATGAAAATCTACATCCACATAAAAACAAATTTCCATCCGACCAGCCGATCGTAAACCACAATAAAATAAATATTTTTCCTGTTCTGAATAATAAACATATATTATCAAAATGAATGTATATCATTTCTATATAAATATTCATTTAACATTAAACTTTGTATTTCCAAGTAATTATTGATTATGTAATAAATTTAATTATGGTAATTTTATCTCTTTTCTCTTAATATTCTATAAATTCCCCCAACATCTTTGATAAGGTTCTAAGATAATTACCCGTACTTGATTCCTCCCCACAAAAAGTTAACTAGGAACTTGACCAAATGACACTTTGATCACAACTTAAAATTAAATTGCCCAAAATCCATTTTCTTTACTATATAAAATACCGACAGCCATAGCCTTTTATTAGATAATACCTGATAATACAAAATTAAAGACCTAAAATGATCCAAAATAGCTAGTCTAGATAATTCTATATTACTCCAAAATATATCAATAGTGATGAGTTATATAATTATTTACTAGATTACAACTCCAAATATATTTATTATATTATCATGAACATTGCTAATATATTTACATGTTGCCTTGTCCATTCAGGAGTCAATTATGATGATAATTATTAAACGAGAGAGTAATATATAAGTTGGAATAATGTTATTGATTATTAAGTGTTCTAATTTGGTTCAAAATATGTTTTCAAGGGTTATATTATGTTAATTAATATATCTCTAAATATACAATTATAAAATTTCAATTATTATACTCTAATACATTCCATAATAATTTATTAATTAATTAATATAATCATCAATGTTAAATCAAGTGATTACTATTTTGCGGTCAACTCAATTTTATTAAAATATGATTAATTTAAAGTAATCAGAACATTATATATTATTCTAGTTAAATATTAGCCTTTGTTTATTTTCAAGTGCCATGAATATATATTTAATTTTTTAAGATTTGAATATATTATATTACATTTTAAAAAATGTATTTAATAAAAATTGAACAATGCTGTTACATGATTCAAATTATTTTTCAAATTAATATAAAAGTTTATGATATTAAAATATAATCAGTAGTGCCGACATGATTCAATGCATTGTAAAAAGTAATATTAGCCATATTATATTTAAAATATTAAATTTCAAAAATGAAATAAATTTTTGATTAAAATCGGATTTTGAACTTGATTCAACTTGGGAAATTTTTTGAAAAAATTAAATCCAAATATAAAGATATTTTTAGACTTCTTGAATTTTGTATTGAATTAATTAAAGAATATTAAAGAAATTAATGAAAAATTGCCACAATCCAGGTTATAAATTAATTAGCAGTAACCCCATATATAATTTATGATTATTCAATTATTTTAATATTATTTTACACATATAATTAAAATTTTATTTTTAATCCCAATATAATTAAAATCAGAATATTTTCACTATTAATAAGGAAATTAAAGACATTAGATTTACATTAACAATCTTGAATTAATATTTAACTTATATATATTTCAACATAACAATTAGTTATAATATTTTTGCCTATATCTTTTACGTTATTATCAAAAAACTTTATTTTCATAGAAAATGCTATATTAGATTGTATACAGTAAATATTCGAAAAAATCGTATATCAATATAGTTTACCAAAATAATAATAGTTTGTATCATCTTTGATTATATTTTCTACCATATAAAAGCTTGATTTATTATAAACAGGAGAGTTATATTTTATAATTCATATTGTTACCAGAATAAAATATAACATGATGTTTCACTCTAGTGTTTACAATGCATAATATAAAATAATTCAAAAAGTTCATTAAATTTAAATTTTTAACTTATTATAATAAACAAAGAAAAAGAAAAAATAATATGATTTTAATAGTTAATAATTTCAATGTATTTCAATAACCGGATTCCATACTGATGATAATTGCTTAACCATTTTACGTAGGCATTTATAATTTATATTCAAAATTACACCCTTAGTTTTAAAATGTTATCAAATCTTTTTCCTTAGATTGAATTCTTTAACTTACAAAAATAATCATAGCCACAAAGATTTATATCTGATGAATATAATGGATGTGGTAATAAAAGCCTGTGTTTTTGAATAATCAAATACTTGATAATTTTTTCTATATGCATATAGCTATTAATATATATTATAAATGGTTTTTTAATTAAAATTTTTTTATATTAAATAATAATATTAGTCTTTAAAAAGCTGAAATATATTATATTGTTTTAATTGATTTTTACTCGTAATATTTCATGGAATAATAAACTATTAATATTCATACCTAATAATGAAATTTACTTTTTTTTCAAATTATTTTTGTTTTGAAATTTGTGATGGTAATTTTGATTATTTCACCCAAGCACTCTTTTTATTTCTTGGTAACAGATTTTATACTAGAATTTAAAATTCATCTATGGTAATAACTTTTTAAATATAGTTAGATAAGCATTGTAATAATATAAATATATATTATTGTATTTTTCAATTAGCAAATTATTTGATAAAGTATAAAGTACCAATATTTTTAATTTTTTAACTAATTTTACATTATTTTATAATAAAGAAATAATAAATATAATATTAATATATAGATGTTATTGTTAGTTTTTTGTTGAGTTGTATACATAATATTTAAAATATTTAAGATTATTGATATATTTTTAATAATTATAGATTTAAGATAATATAAATAAGTTAAGTCTTTTATATTATATTCTCCACTATTAAGTTGATTAAATTAGTTTGCAATATTATGCTTTAAAAACCTTTTTGCCTCTAGTTGTTACTTGAAGATTTTTGTGAAAATTTAATATAGAATGATTTATATATTAAGTTATTTTAATAAATTCTTTTTATTCAACTTAAGAAAATTTAAAATTCTATAATTTTTAGTCTTTTTAGTTTTTATTAAAATTCTCCTAGAAAATATTACTCTGTATTTTTAATAATGGGAATTTTTTGTGATTAAAAATAAATAAACATTTTAATATATGATATATAAAAATAAGTATATAATATAAATTAAATAGTTTCTTTTATTATTAATAATTTTTTTGCTATATTTTTAATAAACTTTTAATACTTAAAAAACAATTCTTTTTATTAAAAACTGAAATTTAATATTTCATAAACCAATTAAATTTTCTTATAGAAATTTTCTTTCTTATAAGCTAGTTTTTTAATTACTTAAAGCAATTATAATCACATAAGTTATAATTTAAAGAATATATTAGATGTAATAGTTTTTTCTAGTTATTTTTAATTAGAAAGTTTTTTACAGCTTTAAATTTATATATTTTATAATTATCATATAAAATAATAAGTCTTCTCAAATTATATTGAGAATATTAATTAAAAATACTTTTATTTAAAAAAATAATATAAAGTTTATTATTAATTAATTTTCTTTAAAGAATTAAATAAGAGTAATATATATTATTATAATTTACTATAACAATTAACATTCACTTATTAATAAAATATTTATTTTAAAAGATTTATTAAAAAAGTTAATTTAACTTAATTTAACATCTTGATTTATATTTTGATAAAAGACTATATATAAGGATTTATGATTCATTAATTATAATTATTTGTTGTAAAAGTTTAAGCTTCTAGTAATATTTTAATAAATTTTATTTAATAATAACTATTCTAGCTTTTTTTAAACTTTAGTTAAATTATAAGATATCTATTTTATATTTTTATTTATTAATTTGAGTTTAAACTTTAATATATATAAAATACTAATAAGAATAATATTAAAATACTTAAATAATTCTTTAGCTAAAATAAAAAGATGCTTTTTAATATATTTTTTCATTTTATTTATAATTAATAAAGTAATAGTTGAAGTTAATTTTTTAAATTTTAATAGGTTTTAAGTAGTTTCTTTCTTAACCTTAAAGTAATTTGCTTAATAATATATTGCTGATTTAAATAACATTTTATTATTAAAAGCTACTTGTAAATTTTAAATTATTTTAAAAGGCTTATGGTTAAGTTTTATAGATATTAAAATAAAAAACTTTTGATAATTATTATTTAGTTTAAATATAATTTAATTAAACAACCAATTTTAAAAAGTTAATTTTTTAATCAAAAAAATAATTATATATATATATTAAAAATATATAATTTCCTATTAACTTTATATATATTTATTTATTTCAAACTAATAATATATTTGAAAAATCAAAAATTAAAAAATTTCCCATTATTTTAAATTTAAGATAATAATATTAAATTCTTAGTGAAAGAATTATTATTTATATAATAATAATTAATTAAAATATAAAAGATCATTTTTTTAAATAATTAAATAATTTATTTAATTAAATATTAATTTATATTTTATAAATTATATTTATTAATTAAATTAAACTTAGTATATTATTGTGTATCACTTATGTATATATATTATTGATTATAAAGATTTTGGCAATTTATAAATAATACTAAAATTGATACATTATAATATATATCAGTAATAAAGAATATATATGGAAGAATTGAATAATTATGTTGAAAAGGAATATTCTTATAAATTATATTTTTTTGAAAATAATTCTTTTAAATCTAATATCTCTCTTTCATATTTATAAGATTGTAAACAATGAAGGATGTTTTGTATAAAATTAAAAATATAAACCCTTTAGATCAAGTATATAGTATTGAACCTATGAAAAGTATATTGTATTTATAAAATCTTGTAAAACTTAAATATGAATAGTGATAATTTAGTATCAAAGTTTTGAATTTGCATATATTTTGGATGATATATACTATATTGTAAATAATGAAAATGTTTTTGTGATTTTTGATATACAGTATTTACGTAACCAAGGATATATTAATACTTTTTAAAATCGGATATAAATTATTAATTTGTAAGGTTATATTTAAGAGGATTAAATAATTTAATGAATTTCATTTGCATACTGTTATCTATCACTAATTTTTCTAAAAAAATTGCCTTACTATATTAGGTATATAACAATATTAAAATGAAATAAAAATTAAATAATTTATCATTTGGTAGTAGTATTGTTATAAAGAGTAATTGAAATATGAAAAAAAATATAATTAATCTAATTAAACAATGTATGAATCTATTATAATTACTCAGTGAAACATCGTTCGTATTTTATTTAATATATCTTATATTATTAATAATTCATCTAACAACTTACTAAAAGAATACTAAATTTATTTGAAATTTATTATATTAAAGTATACATCACTAGCAATGGTAAATAAATAATAAAAGCTCAGGAATATATTATAATGATAATAAATTTTAATTAACTTGTAAATATTGGTTTATTTTCATATTTTAATAAATAATTTTTTGATTTTTAGCCTTATTTCTTCACTTAATAAAATAATATATAAAGGATTACCCAAAGGAATAAAATGAGCTAAACAAATTATAATATTGTCTAATAAGACTGGTGGATACACATTAATGACTCGAAAGATGATTTGAATAGTCATAAATGGGTAAATATTGAGAATATATATGGATATCATTAACTTCAATTTCTTTACAGCAGTTTTAGTTCCAGATTTCATTTGAAACATATAATGATCACTATTCATCAAATCAAAACCCATCATTTCATTATCAACAGTGAATTTAAAATGAATAAGATGAATAATAATTTTGATATAGCAAATTGAAGTCATTAATATACTAATAATCGCTTGAAGTACCATAGAATATTGGAAGAAATTCAGCAGCCAGTTATTAGGATCGAATCGAATTGCACAATATTTTGCAGAAGGAAAAAGAGCAAAATAATTGAAATAAATGGGAAGGTAACAGTATACCATATTAATACATATGATAGAAATGTTAATAATAAGTCGACATCTCATTGAAATAGATCGATTTTTACAGCATTTCAAATATCTCGTCAAACTCAAAAACGCGATCAAACTCAAACTAGAAACTCCAAAACATATGAATATATAACCATTCCAATTACAGTATAGCGAATTAAACTTAATATACTTATATATATAAGTTAATACACCATTAATGATAGAAAAACCAGCAGATATTAAATCAACAACAATAAATAAACCATAGTTAACAATCTGATCCCAATCTTTACAGTTTACATAGATAGCTAATAGCAATATTAAATTCATAATAATTGCTAATATTGATATAATTAATTCAATAATATATATAACTAAATACATTATAATTTTATTCATATATTGAAAAATTTTCATTTCTTTTGTCAATTATATATGATTTTTTGATGAAATTAAGGGGATAATTGTCTCAATAATTGATTTAAAAATCGTGGTAATGTTTATCATCTGGGCCAATTTTTTGGTTTCAGAATTTCATTTTAATATTGTTAACGGGAACCACTACAAATTTAAAACATTGCATTGATTTTATATATCAGCCAATTATCATGGCTTTCATTTTCCTATGAATCTTATATGGCTAAACTTTAATATAATAATATTAACCAACAATATCATTTTCATTTAAATTATTTATATTCAAACAGTAATTTAATTTAAAATGCATTATATAATTTAAAGGTAATTCATTGATCAGAAATAAACAATCAAGTTATGAAGTGCATTTTACTTATTTATTACAAATATAATATTAATTTATTAAATACCAAAAAGCAAATAAATTTTGTAATTTTTTGATTAATGCTGCAAACTGAAATAATCCATTATGTTACCTTAATAATGGTGTTAAAACTAAGAGTAATTAAAATGTTTTTTATCTAAATATTTTGACTAGGTTCCAAGGTTTTAATCTATAAAAGTATAATTCTCCCAGAATGCTTTATTGTAAAAGTGGTCAATTTAAAATATAACAAACAGAATATTTAATTTACATTGTATAATATTGGATATAATAACTAATGAATGCTTCATTTCCAACTGTATTTCATATATAATGACTGAAAAACAAAAATCCATGTAACAATATTGAGACTGAGATACATAGGTTTATAACTATATAGCTATAAGTATCATTTTTCATATTGCATATACAATATACCGAATAAAATTTATGCAAACCCAGATATATGAAATATACTATATTAATTTCAATAAATTTTCTGAAGCACAACAGTTCAATGGCGATGTTTCGGCGAATGAGACATTGTGTCTATCAGTGTAGTTTGCCAACCAGCTATTTTAGAAAAGAAGTAGTAAAGTATTAATTAATATGTATGCCTTGACTTTCATACTTCAAAAATGGTATATATAACATATTTAGGATTATATTTAAAAAGTTTTACAAGATACTGCAAATAGCTGAGACATTGGGGATGGATTTGCAATTAATTTCATATTTCAAAAAATTTATTCATCAACTAAAATTATAAGCAAATAATTAATGCATTATAAATTGCAGTTATAGACTTTAGTAATATACAACTGAAAATATTATTATCAATTTATTACAAATAATTAATATAATTAGCCTTATTAATATCATTAAACTATAATAATGTATTTATATTAATTTTAGAGGTTTAAATTGGATAAATTATATTAATATTATTATATAAATTAAATAATTACAAAATTTTAAAAATTATAATTAAAAAAGATTATTATTATAAAATATACAAACATAAATAAATAATATGGAATTTTTACACCCTTTAGTTATTAACAACTTTTTATTATATTTTTGATAAATTTCTAATACTTAAATATAGTTATTTTTTACTGAAAAACTAAAATTTAATAATTTGTTAATTAATTAAATATATTTATGGGAATTTTTTTTCTTATGAGTATATTTTTAATCCGATAAAATAATTATAATTACATAAGTTATAATCTACTAAATGTATTAAATATGGTAATTTTTTAAATATATTTATATAAAAAATCATTTATAAATTTAACTTTATATATTCTAAAATTATAATATAAAATAATTTATATTTTTAATTTTCTTATAAATTAACCAATTAAATATTACTTTGTTCAAAATATATAATTCTTATTATTTATTAATTTATTTTTAGAAACTAAATAAATAAATTATGTATTATTTTATTTATTATTATAATTTACATCTAAATATAAATAATATATTTATTTATTAAAATTTATAAAGGGTGTTAATTTATTTTAACTAAATATTTTATTTTATTATAAATAAAACCTTATACAAATGAGACTAAGATTTATTAATTATAATAATTCAATATAATGGTTTCTGTTTTTGGTTGTATTTTAATAAGTTTAATATATTATAATTAATTTGATTATATTTAAATTATTATCAAATTTTAAGGAATATATTAAATAATTTTATTAATCAAATCAAATATAAAATATAAAAAAGAAAATACATTAATATAATTATTATTTTATTAACTTATTAACTCTTTACTTAAAATAAAATGATATTTTTCAAATTATTTTTTTTAATAATTAGAAAATGGTAATAAATATAAGTTTTTTAGGTTTTGGCAAATTTTAAATAATATTTTTTTTAATATAAAATTAATAAATCTAGTGATAAATGGTAGTTTTATATAAAATATTATTATTACTATAAATCTTTTACAAATCTTATATAATTTTAGAGGGTTTGTGGTTATATTTCAATTATATTAAAATTAAAAATTTTTGATAATTATTTTTTAATTTATTAATAATTAATTTCAATAATAAATTTATAATTAAATATAATTTAATATAAAAACAATTAATTATGAATTTATATATGAAATACAATGTTATTAATTTTCTTTTTTTTAATATAATTCAAAATCTAAAATTAATGAAAAAATTTGAAAAATTTTCCATTTCTTTCTTTCCTAATAAATATATTATATATTATTATATAATTAATTAAATATTAAATTGATAGATATATCAAATTAACAATTATTTATATAACTTTAATCAATATTATAAATATATTTTATGAATAATAATAATAATAATAATAATTATCAAATAATATTTTTACATTCATGTGGATATATTGAAATTATTTTAAAATTTTTATTTGACAATAATTTCATAATATTATATATTATAATAAATATCAAATTCTATTTATATTTGAAGTATCGTGTAATACAAAACAGAAATTCGTAATAAGTGAAAAACAATAAAATTTTGCTAATATATATTTGAATAAATAATATTATTTATATTAATTAATATAAATTGAATCATAGAAAAATGTAAGAATGAATGCAATATGCAGGTACTTAATAATTTTTTAAAATTAATTTAATTTCGGAATTGATGTCAAAGTAATTTCATTCTAGGATATTCAAAAAATATATATATTTCCACTTTTTCCCTATCCAATGAATTACCTAGATTCTTTTTATCAATATATTATAACATTTGATTTGTTAAAAAGAATTTTGAACTTTATTATTATGAGTCGCATAAAAATAAAAATTATATATTGGATCACTGAATAAATTGATTAATATGAAGTGGTATTTGTTTGAATTTAAATTCTATATCATATTTAGTTGTTTAACCACATCGAAACCGCTAGGAATTTCCAGATTTCTGAAATATGATTATTAAGTTATTTTAAACTAAACTCCCTAGGCCATCATATTTTAGCAATATAGTGCAATATTTTACAATTGGTTCTAATTTTTAAACAGATTAAATCTTTATTATAGTGAAATTTGGCACATCTGACAATATGAATATGGAAATGAGCCCTCTTCAGTTTTAGATTGGGACTAACATATCATATATTGCATCATATTAAAATTTTCAAATTGGGAATTGAAATCAAAAACAGTAACATTTTGTTATAATATTTCAAAAAACTTTAACAATAAATTAATAATATAATTTATTAAATTAATATTTTAAACATCCTTATACAGTGGACGATCGTATTTCTATTTACATATTATATTAACTTTAGTGAAAAAGTTAATACACTTAGCGAACAAGATCAAGCTTTGCCTAACTATCAGAAAAAATTCGTTGTACAACAGCATTTCCACACACATAATATTGAAGATACATTGAATCATAAAATTTTCTAAATTCAGTGATAAATATAAGTTCCAATCATAAGAATCATTTAAACTGAATGTATTGAAATTTGTCTGTATATACACTTGTTTTATATTTATCAAGTAGTAAATAAATTATAGTATTCAATGATTCACATATTTATATTTTAAAATAAAATCTAACTTATGCAACCAATAATAAATTATTTATTAGGAGGATTAAAAAATTAATAATATATATTTTATATTATTTGATTAAAAATATCAAAGATACTATGTAATAATAAATTAAAAATACTCAATTTTTTCAAATTTGAATTTTGTTTAAAACAATATTAAGATATAATAATAGGTATTAAATGATCAGGAATATAAGATCGATTATTATTATTTTTAATATAAAATAAATTGGTTCAAAATAATTAATTCAATTTGACTCAAATTAATTTAACTTTTATTTAAATAAATTATAATAGAATTTGTTTAAATTATATAATATTAAATTATTTTCAAAAATTATTGAAGAAATTATATATATATATATATATA